>JAUTXX010508996.1:0-12053 GCA_032273605.1 Panulirus laevicauda | reverse complement strand
TGAGCAATATGTATTAACCCTGCCTTTTGGCAAATTGGCAGAAGCAATAGATAGAAGCAGTAGTTAGGAGCATTTAGGTAGGAGCATCCGGTAGAACATTAGGTAGAAGTATTAGATAGGAACATTAGGCTGGAGCTTTAGGTAGAAGTAATCTGTAAGATTATTGTGTAGGAGCCTTTGCAAACACTGCACTACAGTTGCCCCTTCTGCCAATAGCCTATGAAAGGTGATGCACTAAAGGCTAAGAAGCATTACTAGAGTTCAATAGTTATGGGGATTCTATTGTCATGGCCACCCCCTTGAAGGAGATCCAGGTGGGAACAGGCTTCAGAAACATAAATAGATTGATGGAGATGACTTCATTATGAACTGTGTTCATTGCCACAGCATGTATGTTTCATTCTGATTTGTGTACCATGTCATGACCCATTTATTGTATTACTGCCATTTCATTGGAATATGGCCTTTGCTCAGTAATGTGAGTTATTTAGTGTGCATTGTTGTATGATGTGTGTTTAGTATCTTAATGTATTTACTGTTTGTATGATGAAAAATTGCCTGCTATGTATTCATACTTTATTTTAACCTTAACTATATTTTTTTATCTTATTTTAACCTGTAGCTATATTTTATGGTCTGCTGAATATATTATGACCTATCTGTTGAAAAATGAAATGTTACTCTGTTGAAAAATGAAATGTTATTCTGTTTTATGTACCTTGTCATAATTTTTAACCTTCATCCTATGTTTCTTAAATGCTACCTTTTTTTTTTTTATTATTTTGATAATCAGAATATTTATTAGGTGTATAGTCTTGTGCCACCAGTGGGAACCATGAGGACTGTAGTGAGTCATAGGATAGAAGAGTGGGCTCAAGTCCTGGGCACATGTGTGCATGGAAGGAAAGGGCATTGTGTGCTGGGTATGTTTGAAGGCATAATCATCCCAGTAGTGTCATATGGACATGAGACTCATCTTGAATGCAGAAGGAAGATAGTATATATGTTGGAAGCTTATCATAAACAAGGAGAGTGCTTAGTGCCTGTAGAAAATGGTATTTTGAATTACCTCATACAGTAGAAAAAGAACATCGTGTAGAAATCTTAATAAACAAAAAAAAAAAAAAAAATGGTTTGTGTGCACTCCAGACCAGTTTCATGTTTATGGGAGATTATCTTCAAGTCTGCCACAAATAGATTTTTTCACTGTTACCTTTCAACGTCAATCATTTTCAGCTTAGGGAGCTTTTTGAAATTTTGCTACTGTTGATGAGTTGTAATCCTTTGCCCTCTTAAGATTTTATACCAGTGTTCATGCTGTCTTAGTGAATGAGTTTTGTTGAACCTGTGGGTGAAATGCAAGTGGCCATTGCATCACCACCACTCACCAGTAATTGTAGGGGCTGTTCCATTGTTTCATTATTTTCTTGTAACTAAACACAGTAACATTAGGTTGGCACACAGGATCTCTGCAGTGCTTGAAGTTTGGGAAATTTGCATGTTTCAGAGCATTCATAAATGAACTTTCCATGACATGATATCAAGATCTAGTAAAGGATTACATAAAGGTTTTGGAAATTAGGACAGGCCATGCATGTTGGTCAACTTCACCTGGTAGCTGGCATTTCCAGTTTTCTTTACTGCACAAGTTCCTCAGCTGTTGACCACCTTGGTGAAAGATTGCAGGGAGTGGCAAGTTAGGCAAAGCTGTGGTAGAAGCCAGGCTTTTGCGTAAACAGGAGAATTTCCCAGAAAAACAGGCCACCTTCTTCTTAGCAGCCATGTAGGGATCTCCTACCCTATTGCTTGTTGTCTTATTATCCTCTTATATTTGCTCTTCTTAGTGTTAATTCCTCCTCTTAAGGGAGGTAACGAGTTACTCCGGAACTTTTGATCCTTCTCTTTTAGGGAGACTCTTGCCTCTCATATCTTGCTATCTGTTCCTTGCAGGGTTAAAGCTGAGGTTGGAAAACTCATTTGACATGTTGATGGAGTAATGTAAGTCATACATAGACACTTCAAAAATATAAGAACAGATTTTTTAATGAGTAACAAAATTTTAGCATTTAATGAATGATCTCGAGTTGTGTAGTAATGGTGTTTCAAAACGGTGTGCCATTACCACACTCAGGCCCAGGATAGTTCTCTACATGGATGCATGTACCTTTTATTAACCACTCTGTCCACCTGCAGTCAACTTTCCTAGATAAGGTTTATTATGTAAATCAACAAGTAATGTAGATTAGTGTTTTTAGGATTTGTCCTTTCAGAGATCTTGAGTTAAGATCACACGAAGGCATTGGATGATATTGTCACTCAGTCTGATCCTGCTTAGTGATTGCACCTAGAAATGTAAAATACTTCTTAAGTTTATATCTAAGCATTGTCTGTAGTTATTTCATTTCTGAACATCTGTACTCTTAAATATGCCTTTGTAGGACATCACCTCATACCAGTTTTGGCTCCTTTTTCACCTTCTTTATCCTTTGAGTATTGTAAATACCATGCATTAACTAAAGATTAAGATATTTTATTGCCGAATTATACTAAATGACCAGAGTTTGATTCAGAGTCAAACCTTTATCAATAGTACTTAAAGAAACTTATATGTTTTACTGTCATTTATTATCTATTCATTATGTCAAACTCTTATTTCTTCAAGTGCCACAATATTGCTGTATGAAATAATGTATTCTCATGCCACTCTTGAACCAAATCCCTCACTTACCCTTCACCCATTTAGATTTTCTTCAAAGTTTTTTGAAGCTTCTCTCATAAGGCTGACATTAAAATATTAATATTAAAAAAAACAGAAACTAACTCTTGGAGATGAAAAATGTATTCATAAATAAGCATAACACTGACCAGAGCCAAGCTCGCCCTCTATAAGTCAGTTACAGCATAGACAGCTGAAGTTAATAGCATAGACAGCTGAGGATGAAGAGTGTGGTGGCATGATTTTGTGCCAACACATTACATACATGCACATACATGTATATATACACATATCCATACACATACACTTCCTGTCACCTTTTTATTGTCTTTATCTATATATGCTCATCACAATGCCGTACTCCTTGATGCCTGTTACAGCAACGTAACATGTTTCCTTACACCGGCAGGCAGGACCTGGAGGTAGAAACAAGCAGCAGTGTGTTCGAGGGTAGTGAGTGCTCATCATCTCTGCCCCGTTCCCCAACTGATGCTACACAACATCACGATTTTGATCGGTCAGTCGTGGACCCTTCCTTGAAAGTTTTAATACTGTGATAGAGATTTTTTCTGCTTAATATTTCCAGTATTGTTGATACAAAATTTAATGGTCTTTCCTTTCTCTTGTAGCCATGTTATTAGTGTGATGTGTGATGGTACCCATCTGTTTGTTTGTTCCACAAAGGTGAAAGAATGACAGCTTGGCTTTTTTTACATTACGCTATTTCTCAAAACCAGGGTTGGCTTGTTCTTAAGGCCAGAAAAATGTAATTTCAGGTTTTGTCAACCTTTTCACCCATCCTTAAGTAATTATTTTTCATGTAATAACTTGATTTTAGCAGTTCATTCTCACACCAGACTTAATGGGTGGCTTCCTTTAAAGAACAGAAAGAAACCCAAGAAACTTGTGTTATCCCCATCTCTTTTTCGACATATTTGAGGGCTGCAGGAATCTGTTTGTGAAATCGACTTAGTTGACATTGTCCCTTACCTGTTGCCAGAGTCCCACATCTAGAGAATAGTAAAGGGAACAAACTGTTTACAGGAAGGTGTTAGAATAGAATTCATGTATATGGATTGGAAATATTTACCAAGCTATTCACATCCAATGTTAGGCCAGAACTAGATTGTGCTTTTCAGCTTTGGTCATTGCACTTGAACAAGCATAAAGAAATGATAGAGAATACCCAGAAGAGTGCTTGATAAAGATGGTTGTAGAAATATGAGAATTGATTTGCAGGGGAAAGGCTAGAGGTCTTAAATTTGCCCACTATGAAAGAGAGAACAGGTGAAGAAGGACCAGAAGAAACCCTCTAAGGTTTTAGATCAGCTTGATGATGTGTACAATGAACAGGTTTTTAGAGGACTCCTTAAGTTTCATGAAATATTGGAAGATGGCCCATTCAGATAATACATAATGGGAAGGTAACTTTAGGAAAGTGTATAGTTGTGTTGATAGTGTATGATCCTCCATGGAATTTTGATAATTCAGAATGAATATGCAGTGATAACAACGAAGAAAAAATCAGGACAGTGCATGAAGCAGTAAAACATGGTCTTATGAGGAATGGTAAGGAGTATGGAAAATGGAAAGATTAAGTTATAAAGAGATACATAGGGGTAATTTGGATTCACATAAAGATAGAAAGTTGCTTATGGGAAAATTTCCTATACCATCATTTTAAAGAACACCTTCGGATAAGAGGGACTAATACACCACTATTTCTAGATCTTATGTTCATACTTGGTAGCATGGAAACAGAGTATCATATATGATACACCAGTTGGAAGAATTGGTCATATCATGTAATGCTTCTGTTTGATTATGTGGTAAATGAGGATGCAAAAGAGCAGAGATGAGACAATCCACAGAGATGTTATATTTGAAACTGCTGAATTTGAAAAATTTCCTTAATAATGCTTACTGGAAAATGGAATTCAGTAGCCAGGAGTTAGGGCATTGTGTTAGAGGGTTGTATGACATTTACAGTGAAGGAGTAGGGACATGGTTATCTTTATCCTCGTATGCAAAAGGAAGGTTGAGTGAGGGAATGGTGAGTAAATAAAGGATGTCAAAGAGCAAAAGGAGCTTCACAATTACCTGTAATAAAGGTATAGGTGGCACTCCAATCAGCCAGCATTTATAGGGCATAAGAGAGCAAGACACAAGTATAGCAGGATGGGAGAGGAGGAGCAGTGAAACTTTGAAATGAATATTGTTGACAAGGCAGGGAACAATCCAAAGCTTTTTCATAAGTTGTCAATGAAAGAGCAGCTTTCATGCTAATGGGTTCAGAGGGAAGAGTTACAGAGGATGATGTGAAACTGTACAAGGAACTGTATGACAAGTTCTAAAATGTTATCACAGTTGAAGACAACATAACCCTGATAACAGTTGAATGGAATGGGGAGGAGGTATGGGGAACCATTGAAATATCTAGAGAAGACAAACACAATACTAAAGAATCCTGACCCATGTAAGGCTCATTATCCTGATGAAACTTCTCCATATGTACAGAAGATGTGTGTAGATACACATGATTGACTGCTTGAATTGTTTGTCAAGGTATCTGTAGAGAAAGGTAAAATGTCAAGGGATTAGAAGGGGGCAAACATCCTTATTTTCAGAAAGTTTACTAGGAGGAGTGGCAGAACTACAGACTGATCTCTGTTGTGTGTGGCCCATTAGGCACTGTTAAAGATAATCATAATGGAAATGGACAACTTTTTATGAAGGAGAAACCACCATAATGAGAGACAGTATGATTTCAGGGAAAGTCATTTATATATATACATGCAAGAGAGTGAGCACTGTTTTAGGCAAAAGAGAAGGCTTGGTGGCTTGCTTTTTTGTCATCCATTTGTGTGGGATAATGTCAGATACTTCGTTTGTTATTTGCTTATGTCATTTGCATTACTCAGTCTATGAGCTACAGGAAAAGTTATAATTCTCTGAGAGAGAATACTCATTCAGATTATGTATTGTAAGTGTCTTTTTCATATAGTTAGTAATGAAGTTGATTCATGATAATCGGGTATATACATGATTTTGAAACAGATGAGGTGATCTCTGCTTAGCCCATGCTGTGCCTTTTGCAGAATGCGCATGAACTTGGAGGAGAATGAGGGGGCACGGATGAGGCGACGGGAGGATGTAGTTCATGAAGGTGCTGCAATGGCCATTATTGAACAGTCTGATAGGAGGTGAGTGTTTGCTGTTGCACCTCATAGTGAAAGTAGTTTTGATGATGTTGGTTGAGGTATTTGTACTAATAAGTAGTAAAGGTGTTGATAGCAGCAACAGTGGTATTGATGATGGTTTTGGTTTGGCTGATGATGTTCATTGTGGCATTTATTGGTTGTAGTAGAACAGATAGTGGTAATAGCAGTGGTGATGGCAGAATTAACTTCATATTTGTATAGAGAACAAAAGTACACATAAGCAACTGTAAGCTAGTGATTACATGTGTGCAAACAAGATTCTTGCTCATTTGTTTCTGATGCTTCTATGCTAAAGCAGGAGAAGCATTTAGATGGTGGATCTGGTATTTCATACTTGACAGCAAAAGCAGATATGAATAAACGAAGCCTTTCATTCCTGGCCCAGGAGTCTTATCTATCCTTAAAAGGTTCTTGCAGCACTCAGGCAGCTGGCCACATCTGGTTGGGACCACAGGTCATAAAATGTAGTAATAATGTGTATGCATCTACATGCAGAGTGTGCAAAGTATTTGAGTTGTTAGTGCTTGATGTCTTTATGGTAGTTGCAACATGGACGTGAAGGGTGTCTGTATTATTGTAGTGATGGATGATTTTCAGTGTACAAGGGGGAGAGTGTGACTTGTTTTTGTCTTGGGAGTGTGGTTTCTGATGGGTGTGTCTGATGAGTTGGAGTTTAAAGACTGAGTTAGGAAGTCACTTTATTAGTGCTTGTCAGGTTCTTTCTGCGTATGCATTTTATATTATATTTGTTGGGGGTGGAGTTATCTGTGAGTAAAGGTTAGTGAGTGTGAGGCAGGGGTAAGCTTTTTAATTGTGCCTGAGGGTTGGCGGTTAATTATTGAGTGGTTGGATGGAAGAGGTTTAGTGGTGTTGCATAGAACTGAGTGTCAAGCATGTTGAGGTGGGACTGCATTGAGAGGATCTTTGTACCATATAGGAACAGGAACAAAAAAGAAATGACCTTGTTTCCCCAAATATACTTTTTATTTGTCATACATAATGCACAAAAATCAGAGCCCTTTATCCACAAATAGGCTCCACAACCTTTCTGTGGTTTTCTATGACCTCTTTGTATGACCTGGTTTAACCTATTGACAGCATATCACCCCTGTATACCACATTGCTCCAATTCACTGTATCTCTTGCATGCAAAATGCCTTCCTGTGTTCAGGTCCTGAGCACAAAATATCTTTCATTCCATACTTTTACCTCCTTATCATTTTGCCCTTTTCCCTTGTTTGCATTACTTCTGATGTGCATAATTTCTTGGTCATCATCTCTTCATTTATCCTCCCTGTGTGTCCAAACCATTTCAGCTCATCTTTTTACCACATGATTTCATATTTGATCAACCCTCCTCACACCACATACCGTCCTCAAACAGCTCATTTCCAACATATCCCCACTCATCTGTACTGTGTCTATTGCCCATGCCTTGCATCCATACAACAGCACCAGAACTATAATACTGTCAAACAGATCTCTGTTTCTACACACTCCTCCTTGTGGCCAGACTGTAGCCTACATCATCCACCCCATGGACTATTACATTTCTATTATTCCATTCGTTGCCATGGCCCCTACCAGGTATCTAAAACACCCCGCTTTGTCCAGGTCATATCTTTTTTAACTCAAACTTCAACTAACCTGTCTCTTTCTATTGCTAAAGCAAACAACCTTGATTTTTATTTACATTTACTCTCAACTTTCTCTTTTTGCACTTTCTCCAAAAAGTTGGACACCAACCTATGCAGTTTCTTACTTGAATCTTCTGCAAATTCCATATCTTCAGTAAACAATAACCGATGCTGATGACCCCCTCCACCTCCTAACAGACTGCAGACCTATAAACTGTTTGTAAGAAATGAAGAAACTAGACAAAACAGTGTGAAATATGTGGAAATATGATCAGGCTCCTTGAAAAATTATGAAATGGCTTTTATACACCATTATGTTACTTGGAATTAACAATAGATAGTACTAGTAAGACATGAAGAACTGAATATTATTCTAAATCAAAATGATAATGAATATGATATTCAGAATTAAATGATGATACTAACAGCATGTACAATCCCCTATTGATTGCACCTTCTAAATTGGTTTCTCCACTTTCAGTGTGTTGGAGGTAAGGATGATCGTATTCCCCTACGTTATAATCTTAAAAGACAATTATCGTGTATTGAATTTCACATTTGCTGCATTTAGTAATGTGAATCATTAACAAAAGACGTACTTCATTCTTGGCAGACGCTCTAGCTTGGAGGAGGATGATGGACGTGGAAGACAGCAGGACAAGACAGGAGAGACTCTCATGCCCCTTGGCATTGAGGAACGAGGCTGGTTTCGGAAACGAGATAAAAGTTCCTCCCGGGAATTAGACCGCACCAGTGAGGAACGACAGCCTGAGAAGACCCGGTGGTTCAGAAAGCGAGAGAAGAGCTCCTCCCGGGGTTCTGATGATAGGAATATGCGACGAGATGAGTCAGATCGACGACAGCGCGAGAAGGCCAAGTGCAGGGATGAACTCTCAGCCTCAGGGTCTGAGAGGAGAAGAGGGAAAGATCTGGTAGAGAAAAGTCGCATGATGTCTGTTGAGAAAGGAGAAGGTCTGAAGTCTCGACTTTTAGAGACGGGGCAGGATGAGTGGGGAGAACACCACTTTGGTGAATATTTAGGTTCTCAGGAGCGATTACGTGTCCCTGAGCCCACTGTGCGGAGACTATCCTCCCCGGAAATTGACAGCTCAGGAGTTATAACTGCATCATTACGTATCCCAGTGCCATTAAGTCAAGGAGGTCCTTTGTCCTTCACGCAGGATACAGAGATTCCTTACATTGAGGATGGAGAGGATAAAAAAAACCGCCATCGTTCATCTCCATATAAAGGGGGTGGATCTCCCCGTGGTGATGTAACTCGTCAGCGATCAGGTAGTAGTGACTCCTACCTGGGGCAGCCAATCACAGGCACCATGAGCTTCCATCCCCTCACCAAGAAGGGAGGTGACAAGCAGAGCCATGACTCTGTCCTTTCCTCATCCTCTGCAGATGTATTCACATTGTCACCATCACCCCGCAATACTCCATTATCTGATCTCTATGCATCTGGCACATCATCACCACTGAGCAGACCGAGCTCACCCCCACATTGGCTCAGCCCTGACTCAGGTACACCAGGTCTTTCACCTCCTAACTCCCCACCATTACAGCCAAGGCGTAGAGGTGATTTGAGGAACAATCCTCTTGCTCACTCAGTCACACATACTTTTGGGTCAAAACCTCCAAGCACACCATCGAAAATCAAAGCTTCCCCAACAGTGGCCACACAAGGTCTCTTTCCAATAGGTCGTTCAAAAACAGCTGACAGCATCAAGGTAGAGATGTTTCAGACTGACACAGTAAATACTGGCCCTGGTGGTGGTGAAGGTGGCAGAGGCACTCGACGAAGCAGCAGAGGGGAAGAGGTACATCGTGAGGGTAAAATACACAGGGAGTCTGGTGGCCGGCGCTATGTTCGCCGACGATACACTGGAGAACGTCACCAGACAGGGCAACTGCCGGATCTAAGCAGTACAGCAAAGAGTGAGTCCCAACCCTCTGGGGAGGGTCAGACACAACTCTGGAAACGCTGGGAAATCATTGCCTCAGACCCCACAGAACCAGAGACATTCGTTTAGCTTGTGGAGTCTCCCCATGGTGTGTGGTGGTTTCAGATATTCCTCCAGCACAGTACCCTCAGAGTAGTGTTGGAGCCTTCTCATGATGTATGGAGGCATCTTATGTTGTACTGAGCACAATTCCTTCTGATGAGGCCTGTCTTTGGTGTTCACAGGTTTCACATGCACTGGTCAACATGTTGCCTTCAGACTGCAGACTTAGAGCTTTCACAAGGTTTGCACAGCTTCATGAGCTCTTGCCATCATGGCACCTTCAGACTGCACCTTTGGAGTCTTCCCATGGGTGTAAAGTCTTCAAGTGTTCTCTCAGCATGGTTTTTTGGACCAACTTTTCCGTCATTCTCTATATTGCTCAAACTCCAAATCCTTATAAACATCTAGTCACTTGAGCACCTTTTTCGAAGGTGATCGTTGAAGGAGAAACGTCCAAGGGAGAAAACCATGTGACACTTTCCACACTTATGTCAATAAATACAGACAGCTGAAATTCTGGATGCTGTTTGTTAACAAACACCTCTCTAGAGGATCTACCTATAAAACACCTAATTAAAGAATCTACCTATACAACCTAGGATCCATCGATAGTCTTCCAAATGAAAGACGACAACCAGTGACAGAGCAGTCATCATTTTCAGCCTCCTCGGCTGTTGTGGTTATTAACAGACTTAAGAGAATATTACTAGAATGAGGATTTGTAGGAGTCATTCTACTTATTCTGGGAGTCACTCTACTTACATGTGAATGCTGTACAAATGTACGGACACTAGGTACATACAGGTACGTATGTTCGTGCAAATCTGTTACATATGTATGCTTATTGTATTGATCTACAGATAGTGTACTTAAGTACCAATACTGTGCTTATGCTTAGAGGGCATACTTTTATGTTGATACTTCTGAGCGTGCACTGTATTTAAAGTGCAGATCCTGCAATAACACGAGGATTATTGTCCTTACATGCAGATACTGCACATGTACAGATTTGGTACTTTTCTGTAAAAGTTGATGCTGTAACAAGAGAACTGTGTCTTTTCACTTTTAATGTCAGCTGTGATGTTTGTTGAGAAAGTTAACGTCTGTAAGTCATTGTTTCGTGAAAAAACCTTTTATATAAAATCAGTGTATGATACAAAGAACAATGATATATTTCTGATCGTAAGCTTGTTTCAGTTTGCCATCAGCCCGAATAATGTATAGAAATAATTATATCATTCTGTCCCTGATATTCCTTGGGCTCTACATCTATATAAGATGTGTGATTTCTCCAAGTAATGACGGGTGGTTTCCCTAGGGCTTGCTGCAAGCCTTTCTCAGATCATAATTGCATACTGCTCTCCTCCACATACTTAAGCTTTGGTGCTTATAATTCTCTTTGCACAACATTTTCAGCTAGTTTGTCTCCATCCACTGAGTGTATTATCTTATAAATCTTTATACATATCCCTTTTATTTCCTTAAACTAGGTTTACACTATAGTGTAATTCTGAAGCAGCTACTGCGAGAAAGTCATCAGAAATTGCACATTACCTGCTAATTACTGCTGGAGATTTGCCATGTGCATACTGCATTGGGTAGCTATTCTTCCTGCAACATTCACATCTGGAAGCAATGGGTAACACTATTTGTTCTTGCTCTCAGTAACCATAATTTGAACAATGTATTTAGAATTTTTCAGTTTCTCCTTTCATTCCAATATAGTAGATCATAAAGTACTAATTTTGGAGTTGGATTTTTGTAAGAAGTAAATGCAAATATTTCTCACTTTAGAGAAAGTTGAATGAATAAAGTATGTGGTTGTATTGGTTTCAGCAGATGGAGCATTGAGAATTGAAGTGATCAGGTGAGAGAGGGGTAGAAGATCCTAGGTGCATTGAGAAGTGTGTGGCGCAAAGACTGGTGTGTCTGAAGGTACGGTAGTACTATTGGTGTTGAATAGATATGTCCTGAATGCAAGAGAAAGGCATGGGTGGAGGTGCAGGAAATTAGATTCTTGAAGACAGTCTGTGGTGCCAGGCGGGATGATCATGCATGGAATGACAGAGAGGGAAGCATGGTATTAAGTACAGTGTGAAAGAGCTAGCCAGGTATGCTGAAATGGTTCGCACAAATGAAGATGATGAATAAAGACTAAGTAGATCTTAGTGTCATGAGTGGAAGGAGGAAGGGACAGGAAATAGATGGCTGAGAGACTAATAAGATATCGGGCCAGAACTCTGGAAAGTGAGACTGATCATTGTTGTATATGGGAGCGACGTGCCGCCAGTGGATTTAACAAGGTCAGAAGTGGTTGTGGATGTTAGGCTCTTGTTTTAGTACTTTATACGTCACAAGCAGACAGTAGGTATGTGTAGATAAGGTCATTGTCTGATGGTTACTGACACTAGACTAACTGGGAGAAATTATTTTTTTTAGCTTCTTTGCACTGTATTTCACACAAAAA
>JAUTXX010508985.1:0-12053 GCA_032273605.1 Panulirus laevicauda | reverse complement strand
TGTTGGGAGCATTTTAAAGGTTCGATTCCCCACCCACCTTCTGAACCAGACAAAAATTCACTCCCACAAAAACTTCGTAGCTCTACGCCCCTCCTCCCCACACCCCCATGTCTGCGGTAATGGAATTAAACGTACCGGATAAAATGATAAAAGAACTTGACAAAGAAAGATTGAACGCGATTTCCACGTTTTCACCGCGTTCCGTGTTTGATCCAATTGTTTTTTTTTTTTTTTCAAAAATAACTCGGTCGCCCCTCCAACCCTAGAGAGGCATAGTGTTGAAAACGGGGCCTTCGAGGGAAAGATTCCAGCTCTGCCCCTTCTGTTCCTACATTTACAGTGCAATAATACAGGATGGGGAGTCTTTTTTTTCCAGTCTCCTGCTCTCGTCCCTCTCATACTGACCTTCAACTAAACGTAGGAAATACGTAATTCGTGATCTCTTCTTCCAATATCCATCTGTTGGTACGTTAGCCATATCATACAAGGTCGTTGCCAAGATTTGCACTACAAACAGACAACTGAATCTCGAGAGGAAACTCCTCGCTTGACTCCTTCCTGTGTTTCTCCTTTTGAAAGGTGATAGTACAGGAGGGGGAGACCTCTGGGGTTCGTTTCCCCTCTTCCTTTTGAAAGGTGATAGTACAGGAGGGGAGAGACCTGTGGGGTTTGTTTCCCCTCTTCCTTTTGAAAGGTGATAGTACAGGAAGGGAAACAGACCTCTGGGTGTTCGTTTCTGCGCCATCTACTCCATGCGAGAGATACGTGGGCCAAATATTCTCCCACCTCCATTGCCTGTGGCGAACACGACTTGACATCAATGTCTGATTAAATACAGTCTTCAGCTACCGAACAAAATTTACAATCAGGTTCGAGTCCCGTGAACAAAAGACGGCCTCTCTAAACTGCATAACAATGTGAACATAATTCTCTTTTCTTACACTTAACACTTTTCCATTCCTCGCGTTTATGGAAATCAGCAAAACACGTTGTATAAATTCATTTCGTTGTTATGCGTGTACTCGCCTCACTCGCGCGCAATGTTGAAAAATTGTCAGTAATATTCAACGGAGTTTTTTATGGTTTGAAATCTACGTCTGGAAATGATTTTCATTACAGCGAGGGTCGTTACAAGCGGGGTTGTTGTTATTACGCGGAACGGTGGCATGGAAATAAGAGCTGACAGCGACACCGCTGAGTGGAACGCACTCTAATACGTGACTCAAAAGCTTTTATTATCATCCTCGTTGTCTGGATGATAACAGCGTATGATAGGAAAGTAGCATTAGCCTGGGAGCATTTTTCATGGCTGTGGCAAACTCTATTATTGGTAGGGCATCACAAAAAAAACAAACAACACCTTCGCAATTAAATACATCGTAGGATACATTGCTGGGAAATATGGCCTATATCACTAGCATTCTTTCATCCACGGATGACCCAAGTAATGAAAACACAGTCGTAATCTCAACCCTCACTTTTACGTACGTGGACGTAATATACATGGCTCCATCTGCACGAAATTCGACAAGTTGTTTCAGAAACGTTTAGACAAACGCCAGTTTCACTAGGCCAAAAGACATGGAAAATTTGATCCCCACTGATACATATTACATCCAAGAATGACTTTACTTCTAGTTAAATTCAAGTCTTATGCTGTAAGTCTCAATTATCTAAGCTTCTAGTTGCATTCAAGTCTTATGCTGTAAGTCTCAAATATCTATGACAATAAAAAAGAGGCGAAAGAAAACGGTGATTCAGCAAGCACTGTCCCCTGAATCAGGAGAATAAGAAAGAGACAGAAAAAGAGCGAAGGATCTTAAAGCAAAGTGGGACTCCTTTTCTTTGCAGAAATGACGTGACACACTTAAGCGTACGAAGGAATTGAGGATGAAAGAGTGTGGGAATTGTACAGGTGTTCGGAGCAGCGAAATTCGCGAGGCTCCAACTTACTTAAAATGGTTGAGGCTGAGGGGCAACGCTGGACATGACACAGTACAGCTTACTAAGCTGAGGGGCAACGTTGGACATGACACAGAAAAGCTTACTAAGCTGAGGGGCAACGTTGGACACGACACAGTACAGCTTACTAAGCTGAGGGCAAGTGAAGGAGGACCACTGTCATGGAAATTACGAGGGTGGAAAGATATGGTGGGAACCATCGGCACGAAAGTTGAAAGACTGCACGGGTGAGGCCTTTCTTCGTCCGTTCCAGGCGCTACCTCGCTGATGCTGGAAACGGCGATCAAGAAACGGGGGAGGGGATATATATATATTATTGCTACATGCTGTCATGTGCATTGTACACGACAGCTAGAAAATGGATGTGAGTGTATTCGGCCTTTCTTCGTCTGTTGCTGGTGCTACCTCGCTATCGCGGGAAACGGCGATGGAGTATAGGGAAAAACACTACACGCTGCTCATGTCTGTATATGTTAACGTCACTGAAATGTACAATAAATATGTAGATACAAAAGTCCATCTGGTGATGAAGGTTTGATGAAGTTTTCCAATTTCATCAGGTGATTAGAGGGAACGTCAAATGGCACTGTATTTTTCTGCTTTGTGACAATACTGCACGCAAGTGTGGTGCTACAATAACAGACCCAATGATGAGTCATTACTGCACGCAAGTGTGGAACTGTAACAGACCAACGGTGGGTCATTCACCACCACATTGACCACAATTGTACCACAGTCATTCTTCGCTCATTTCCAGGCCCATGTATCCTCACACCCCATACTGTCCTGAATATGTACTTCTTAACCATATATGATCTCCGTTTCCCGCGTTATCGCGAGGGTTGCGCCAGGAACAGAGAGGCCACATCCGATCACATCCATTCTCACTAGCTGTCATGTTGTGTGATGCACCGAAACCACAGCTCCCTATCCACATCCAAGCGCCCCAACAGACCTTTCCATATACTTATACTCACACTTATATTGGAGGTCGAACCGAGTTTAATAGGTACTGGATAAGTGGGAGAATTGAATATTGGACTATTCCTGGCATTTTGGCACGAAATAGCTATCACACGACCTGAACACTCAGTAAATGCCGTATACGAGTAAGATAATCGTGCCAGAAGGTAATTTGGTCACCAATCAGACAGGTTCATTCTCCAGTAATTATTTGCAATAGGAATCAAAGTCGTATAATTCAAGGTACTCATTATGTATCATTATACTGGCTATATACTCCCTATATTACGGTCTTAATTGTACTTACGAACGAGATAATTGAGTCAGTAGGTAATTAATTAATTAGGTAGGATACTTTTTAGTTACCCTTCTGCTTCTGTAAACCCACCCTCCATGGAGAAATATAATCCAGGGTAATCATTTTCTATTGCACAGGCTATAATATATGATCTTCTATGAGCGTCTGGAAGAAAACTGGACGTCTTGAACGCAGCGTTTAAGCCAATTCATCCTTAGAGGTGAAATCTCGCCCCCTAAATGGATTAAAACTCGCCTAATGACCTGGTAATGAGGGTGGGGTACGTCAGCGTTTAAACGCCGCCTCCCGCCGCCCAGCCTGGCCATCCCTACCTGACAGAACTGACTAGCCTTTCGTGTGCGATTTGGAGCTCATGATGTGAGATCCAGGGACCAATGTAGGAGGCTTGAGACATAGACGATGCTATTCTGATTTCCACAGTCCCCGAGACCTTCGAAGGACCATACGTGCAGCGAGGGCCTGTTTGGTCTTACCCTAAACGCATGAAGAAGGTATTAAAGATCCTTTAACTTGACCCTATCGTTAGGTCTTGGTTGACCCCAGGCACTCGATGGGGCTATGGCCCAACCCAATCAACCAGATCTGAACGTGTTAGCGTCGAGAAGCTGTTACTGCGTGATGAAATCCTTATTTTTTAAGGGGTTCAATGCTCTTTCCAGTGCCAACACTACAGAAGGGTTTCCAGTCTATACACCTTGAGATCAAGGAACTCAAAAATGGTAATGGATGCATTTTACATCACAAAGCTGAAAGTTACGAAGCCTGGCTCACCTTTGAAATGAACTCTGATCTACACCTACAGGTTTGCACTCGATCATCTTCACATTAATATGACCTTCAATATCTTTCACCTGTTACATCTCTTGTGAACAAGCCACTTAATCATTTCCATTTCCTGAAAACATTTGGAAATGTACGGATTTTTTCCGAAAATCATATCGGTCGAATTACAACTAATCCGACTATAACTGTTTGTGATGTAAACATGAACCTTATATTGACGTATCATCTGTGCTTTGGTCTTCGAACCTCTTTCGACTCCTGTAATGAAACTGTTTCGTTCATACGTCCGGATACGAACTTCATTCCAAATTCTGAAAGTGACTGGAATAATCCTTCAACCGAGTAACATATCAACACAGATGCTCTGATCTTTTGATAATAGAATCAATAGCGTCTTGTGTCTCTCTGGGACTAGGTCGCTTCATCTGCAAGGCGCTGGGAGGGGGTAAAAGAAAACGTGTTGTTTGCTCCGCTACTGTCCAACACCAGGGGAATTGAGACGCTATGACCTTTACAGAAGACCTTATGAATTTTTGATGTCTCTTAGACTTCTGGGAAAGTGGGGGGCTTGGGGCTCGTCAGCTGAGTGAACTCTCAACCATCCTGTCCTTCGACAGGACACTACAACTTCCAGCTAACTTTGTAGCTGTCTCAACTTCTATATTCATCAACTTATCCTTTAGGATAACTGATGCATCGAATGTTTTCCCTTTTGGAGACTCACGGGAGAACGTGTGAGGAGCCTCCTACCCACCACCACCACCACCAGAAGCTCCTCCCTCAACATTCTTACGTAAAGTGTGACCAAGATTTCCTTAAGGAAATAATGCTGGCGATTATGCCCTACGTAGACAACGCGAAGGTATTCAGTTATAATGACTTTATATTCATCTTTTCTCTTACTAATCTTTCAATATCAGTGTCAATATCAATGTCTCTAATTCCGATTAAAGCAAGTGTGAACTTTCTCACACTATGAATGCAAGACCCGAAAGTTCCTTTCAAATTCAATCCACAAATAATGATTTCTATATATCGCACCAGTCATGATCATATGATTCCATTTGACATTTATGATATATAATGTTCCAATCATCCACCGGGCAATCCTTCTATGTGACTATAACGATTTCTCTACCCCCTTAACGACCCCCTCCTAATCATCGAATGGGTGTAAACTGGCCATGCTTCTGATGCGATGGTTTAATTGTACATCCCTGGTCTAAATACCTCATCAGATCACATACACACAAAAAAAAAGAAAAAAAAAGATTTATATGTAATTTTTGACAGTTCCCACAATCAAAACTTGTCTCAAGCATAACTTCTAAAACACAAACACACACACACCACTAGCCTCCCCGTCGGACATCAAGTTAGAACGTAAAAACATTAGCGTACTATTCTGCAAGCTAAACTTTAAGTAAAAGGGTGAAACTTTTACACATTTTTTTTTCTATCGCTCAGATCAAAACTACAGAAAACTGGTGGAATATGATTCTGCAGCTAATAATCACTGGGGTTTGGTAGGCTCATATAAGCATGGCCTAAGGAGGTTAATATCTGCCATAAGGATTAATAAGGATTTGTCAAAAGAGAAAAAAAGATAAATGAGCGTAAAAAAAGTACTATTTCACCAAAGTCTGGAAACACAGGAATATCCTACGAAAGGATACCTCTATAAACGAAGATAATTATTGATATAAGATTACAAAGGAAAGGTTCATCTACGTTCACTTTCGTACGATATAGAGATCTGAAAACAAAAGAAACCCTTTCGTTCACTCAGCTGACAATGTTGCTCTAAAACACACACACACACACACACACACACACACACACACACACACACGTTAAACAGGTAGTAAATAAATTCTGTACATCGAATCAACATAACTGACCAAAGGTTGAGTTCGAAAAGGTCCAACCCATTTCCCGTTTTCTGTAGTAGCTTATGATCCTACCCCCGTCCATTGCATCTACATCAATATTTCAGGTCGACCTTGTCTATTCTTCCCATCTTCTGCAGTTCTTTACGACCGAATAGAGCCATCCCTTCTGCAGTAGTCTTATGGGTGGCCAAACCCATCATGTCTCCTGTCTTAGTTTATGGTCGACCTGACCCAACGCACCTGTAGCATATGGCTCGACCTAGTAAATCACATCTCCAATACCCGACGTTCGACCAGGCTCACCCCACATCCTAAAGGCTTCGTGAGAGCCTATTTGATGTGTGTTTGCACCACAGCAACATTTCCAGATGAGATGGGGAAGTGTTCTTCCTTTCCATATCTCTGGGACGATAGGAGAATTGTGTATCTATAGTTACACTGAATTTAGAGGGTGCTAACAATGATGCATCGGTACATCCAGCATACTGCTCTGATATTTCTACCATGTACTTGAAGGAGGAGCTTATAACCATTAGGCACAAAAACTCACAAATTTACAAACTTCCTTCGTACATCCACCGAATAGCATTTAAATCCTACACCAGAACATACGACAATCTGTAATATAACTCTGATCTTCTGTCAACAAAGAACGCAACTATTCTCTTTATTTGTGGGGAATGCGAGCGTCACAAACCGTAGAGATAATTAAGCAACACTGATCTCTCGCAGCATCCTCGATAAGGAGAGGTCATTCATTCCGGACTGTGGCAGGAGAAAGAAATCGTGGATAAAGTCACCATGTTATAAAAATTTGATGTTCAGGTTGTCATGGCAACCCCCATCGCGTCTCCTGTTCAGCTTGACTTCCTCCTTACACGCCCGCTAGCCATGTCTCGCAAAAAGCAAATTGAGCGGAAAGATTTCTTAAAGTCTCCCTCTGTGATGTTATCAATATCTTGTTATTCAAAGTTCGAACATACACGCTGTATATTTCTTTTTTTTTTCTCAAAATATAAGAGATGAAGTTTGTAATTACTAACATTTTGAATTTAATTACACCTACTGATTTTTCAAAAAATTATGCAAGACTGTCCTTAAATGTTTTTCTCTTTTATTTACTATACTCTTAAAGATATATGCACACACGAATTCACGATAATCTTATCGATTCGAATGAACGCAACACATATAAAAATGTGTTTACCTTATAAGTGTGACGTCTATATAACACTTGTGTGTGTCTGTGCAAGTCAGCAACGAAATTCCACTTACTCTGTATAAAGACAGAGGAGGGAGGAGCCAGACTCTAAAGGTAATCATGATATTAATGCCATTCGAAATGACCCAACCTTTACTGAGATAAAAGAGGGATTCTGTCTTAACAAAAGAGAACCAAAGTAGAAGGTGACTGGAATAGCATATATAAGTCTATCTACCTATGTGTGTGTGTGTGTTTCTAATCAATGAAGACCATTCAACTCCAAACAACATCTACGTTTAAATCAGATACAGGAGTTCGAACATGCAGGAAGGTGCGAGACGTGCAAGGGATAGAGGAAATTGGAGCGATGCGGTATACATACGCGATAGATAGGGGGCTACGGTTTAGATGTATTACACGTAACTGCTAGAGAGTGGGCGTAAGCGAATGGGGCAATTTCGTCGTCTGTCCTGGCACTGACTCACTAACGCGAGAAACGGCGAACTAGTGTTAATGAAACACACAGACAGACTGAAAGATGGATAGACAGACAGACATAAAGATAATTATGTACAAGAACAAATAATTCTAAGTAATATTATCAATGGTTGTATTTCAAGATCCTTTCAAAGTGTCTACGTCAATGAACGTTACTGTCTTACGAATACAGAACGAAAATACACCCTGAAAATACAGCCACAGAGAGGATAACGCAATAGGAAAGAATGAAAATGAATGCAAAGTCTTCGAAAGGACGATCTAAGTTTCAGTCCAACAAATAAACATATAAATTCGAGAGGCACCGGCGACCTTGCATGAGAATGGAAGAAATGTACTTGGGACGTGTTAGCTCGTCTATATGTAGGTTCTAACACCTTAAACTGCTGTTGGGAGTAGACAGAAGCATCGCCGCCAGGACGCACGATACTACTGAACGACATCGTTTGGTTTGATGGCGTCATTCTTCATCAAGACCTGTGTTTACACACTCGCTTGTTTACAGATGCTACTCAGCGCAGTTTATGGACTATTGAGCTATAAGTATGCTTACTCATTAGCTGATAGATTAAATTCAAATTCTCTTCCACAAAAACGCTATATGGAAAAGAATAAACGAGCGCGCGCGCACACACACACACACACACACCGACACAAGCAAGCAGGCAAAAACACACCCACCCACCCCAACAACTCGGCCACCATTACTCTCATAGTTTTATTAAAGCTCTCCAGAAGTTAGTGGGCTTTTATGGGTTCAATTATAGCCCAGCTTCTCCACCTACATTTAAGAAAGGATTTAACGCATTTTTACCGCGGTGACTTACGTTCTAATAGTCCCTCACCGTCGTTCTGGGCGCATTCTATTGTGTCTATTATGATGCTCCTCTACCATTCACAGCTTCCTCTGGTAAATTGGGTAATTTTAAACAAGTCTGCGCTACAGCTGCAGGAAATAAAGAACTTGAGATGCTTCGGGGAGTCTTGGATAAAACATGGGCAATATTATGATAAGATCTGATGCCCTATTTATGTAAATATACATATATATACATCTTATTTACTACCTGCCCCTGGAGTCCGTTCTGTCACTTATGAAACGACTCCCTGCAGCGCTCAGGAAGCTAGCCACGTCCACCGTCAGGACCACGGGTCGTATAAAAAGGTGCGAGGCCGTGTGCGCGTCAATTTTACTTATCATAATTACCTCAAGACCATATTCTACGAAGGAGTCCTGGTGCTAGACCCCATGGCCTCTTCTAACAACTCCTGCAGGTAAATTTCACGGATGACCAGATGAATGCGTGGCTCAAGACAGCTGTCAGCTTTGGTATATCGTATGGCCCGTGGCCACTTAATTGGCAATTAGCCTATCAACGACTGTCCGCTTCACGGCCCACTTTACTGCGTACATATAAGCGACACTTTTCTTCATAATGGGGGTCACTGATCCGATAAATCTTTATTTCTTTTTCTTTACGTTGAAGGCTCCATTCACGGACAGATGTCCACTTCAAGACCAGGCCTTAATTGAAATATAGAGAGAATTATGAAATGGAAAGAGAAAAGACAAGGGAAAGTATTTACGAATTTTTGAGAAAGTGAAAAACCTGTATTTGGAAATGTGCCAGGTCATAGTTAGAGGGAGAGTTCCAGAGCTTCGACGTTTTGGGAAAGAAATAGGTATCAAAACGGCCCACCCCTTTATAAAAACATATGAAAGGAACGACGAGAGAAATGTAACAACAAATAATCTTGTACACCTGTCTTATTTCTCAAAAAATCGTTTTTAAATGGATCTGGATATGCAGTCTATTAGTCAAATATCGACTGTATCTTCACTTCTATCAAACGTTGCTCGAGATGCGACTGAATTCCCTTCTGCTATCGACTCAATCCCACGATATGGATGAGGAAACACTTATCAAGTTGTTCGTATCCTGCATTACGTTAGAATTAGAATGCTCTTCTTAAATTTAGTCACTGCACTTGAAAGGAACACTGAGAACGTTAACAGAAAAGGCTCAAAACAGAGCAGCAAAAATGGTATCAGTATGAAGATAATCAAGTTACAAGGAAAGGCTAATGGTTTTAAATTCGCACGACATGGAGAAGAGAAGAGTCAGGTGTGACCTGATCACATGATTTTACATTTCAAAGCTGCTAGATGACCTAGACATTGAACAGTTCTCTTGAATTATGCATGTATACGCTCAGAGGCCATAAAAAATTAGCAAGAAAGTTGTTAGAAAAGATGTAAAGAAGTTGACAGTATAATTGTTTTGAATAAATTTGAATAAACTGAGCTACGACACGGCCAACGTAGGCAGTACGATGAAGCTTAAAAAGTTCCAGAGGGACATACGAGTTTAGAACTTCCCCCACACGTAAAGTTCAAGGAGGTAATTATACACAAAAGCACGTATGGTGACGCATAAAAAATTTAAAATAAGATCCGATTTGTGTAAAGCTTTCTCTCTCTCTCAAAGCACAAATGGTTTTAAACAAACAAATGCAAACATACACACTTGTTATATCCGACAAGTGCTTTCCAATTCCACTTTATATTTAAGAGTCTTGCACTGCAACAAATGAATATGTATATCCTACCCGAATTCGACTGAATAAACCTTTTGTTTCATGTGTAAAATATTTTTGTGTTGTGTGTTTAAGCGTCGGGTTCTGCCCTATAAGTCCTCTCATTTCCAGCAGTTCTTTTTTCGCCACTGACAACATCCACTGTTGTTGTGCTTCATAAAGTGGGGTGAATACAATATTCATAAGACTCCGGTAATCGCCACTTCTAATCTCTGCCGTTTTATCGGTACCGCGTGACGTCACTATATGCCAACCCATGCCCTTTCTAAATAGCTTTCGTCTGCGTGATTACACGGGCAGTTAGCTACTTGCCCTTAGAGCGTTGCATATGCAGGCGTGATGTACAATCGCATGTTTACCAAATGGCGTCCTAGCTTCGTATCTTCGATGTATATCAACTGACTGTTATATTTCTCTCTTGTGTCTCCCCTGATGATGTGATTATTACACGAAAGTGCACTTGGGAACTTATCATGTTTCATTTTCCCCGTGGATTCATAGGAATATATATGTGTGTATATGAGTGGATTGGTCATTCCTCATCTGTTTCCTGGCACTACCTCACTGATGCGGGATACAATGATTGAGTATGATGAATATAGATATAGATGATTAATATGAATTATGATATGAGCTTTACTATGATAACTAGCTCTAGAAAGACATTGACACATGTTGATATTTATCTTGGCAGCTTCTTGAATGAACCAGAGGACCATGAAGGTCTCTGTCCACTTCATGTTGCTGTTGAAAATGAAAATGAAAAGGTTATTGGGGCTTTGATTACTGCTGGTGCATCATTAGATGTAGCAGACAAGAGTGGTAATACACCTATACACATTGCTGCTTCAAAATCAGTTCCAGTTATTCAGGTTAGTACTTACATAAGAAGTTCAGATTGAAAGTAATTTGAATTTTGGCCTTTTTTTTAGCTGTAAAAGGGGAAACATTTGAGCTCATCATGTACTGCATAGATTTTCAGAGTGAAAAATTTGATATCGTCACCCTTGTCACATTATTGTTTAGATTCAGGTACATGAATTTTTATAGATTAGGGTTTCAACAATTTTTTAGATAGAAGAAATTATTTGAGTAACTGGTGGTATAGATCATGATATGCTACTGTAATTTGATAAAGTAATTTATGACAATAAAAGACCTAAGTTAGACTTTGTGGACGGGAGGGGGGCATGTATAAAATGCATAGATTCAGCTCTGGCTTTTAAATTAACAAGTTACCGAAACCTTGACACACAAGGTGAGACCATTCTCGATGACAGGTATAGGAGAAGCCATGATTTACATGATATAGTGGCCTCAAGATGAAAAGTCAAATTCTACACCATCCTATAATTTCACTCCTTTGCCAAAATTATCTTCACTTTTTCCTTTACCTGAAATGGCCTCATTTGGGGCATGTTTTGCCTGTGCTGTGTTGGTCACTGTAAAAAACTCTTCTCTCTGAGTTTCCCAACTGTGTTTTGAGGCACTGCAATGGTAAGTTTTGAAAAAGGAGGAACATCATAATAGAGTGAGAATGTGAAAATGTTAGTTGATGAGTTAAAAAGAATAAATACATATAATGTCCCTGGGGATAAGGGAGAAAGAATACTTCCCATGCATTCCTCATGTGTTGTAGAAGGCGACTAAAGGGGACAGGAAGGGGGGCCAGAAACCCTCCCCCCCTTGTATTGTAACTTTCTAAAAGGGGAAACAGGAGTCACGCGGGGAGTGCTCATCTTCCTCAAAGACTCAGGTTGGGGTGTCTAAATGTGTGTGGATGTAACCAAGATGAGAAAAAAGGAGAGATAGATAGTATGTTTGAGGAAAGGAA
>JAUTXX010508974.1:0-12054 GCA_032273605.1 Panulirus laevicauda | reverse complement strand
ATATAAAGTGTTCAGTTATTGCCACCACATTGAAAATACATGAATACATACGTGTGTGCACGCGCGCGCTCCTAGAGCATGGGTTTGGCCATACTGAAAACCTGTTTCCCATGTAGCGTAGATTCGAGGATCAGTTTACGACTCGCCTGCAGTTTACAGAGGTTACGTCAGGGCGTCTTGCGCTCTGCCTCCCTAGGATGCTCTCCCTGACGACGGAAAAGGTTACTTGAACAAAATTTTAGACTCTAACGGTTTTGCTCTACGTCATTTGTGTTATTTTCCACACTAGAATTGATTTTGTGTTGGTTTTTGCAGTAGTGGTAAGATTAGCGGCAGTCAAGCAATCCCTTAAGAGAGGGGTTTCAAAGTAATACTTATTCCCACTAGTCTTCAGTGCCTTGGAGAGGCTCAGCACCATCTTGACTGTAACAATGTAATGTATCGAAGAACGGGTCTGAGGGTCCCCGCCCAAAGAGTGATTACAGGCGAGACACTGGTATTGATTACCCCCTCACCTTCTCCCAGTGTCACCTAAAGGCAGCTTAAGGCGACAAAAGATCAGTGTCCAGAGGTTATGGTAAGGTCAACAGTGGCTGCCTTACGGTCATCTCCATTAGATTACTAGGACAGAATTCTTGTAGACTATGTCTTATCGATGCACAAAATCCAGCATTGTTGATGGAATGGTATTATGACTTCCAGACGTCTAATTTCGTCGTGTGAGGAATTGTACCCACAGCAAGATACAGTAAGATGGAGTTGTTTAGGTGTCGTGATATCAGGTAACTCAGGTTGAGAGCAAGAGGGATCTGTAGTGTCTCTGTTGTCTGTAAATTTTCTCCTTTGATGATAGTCAACTGTCAGGAGGTCTCACTCCAGGGCCTCATGACCTGTGAGGAGATGTTCTCCCTCCTCTCGTTACTTACCTCATTAAACCAGCGCGTGGAAGAAGCGCATTCTCAAGCGCTGCGGTTATTGGACATTTTGCTGGTGAAGGAAGCATTGCAGTCACCACCGAAATAACCAGTCGGACCCCTTGTACCTGGGACAAACTGAAGAGCGCAGCTCCATGTGGTACGCCGCACCTGATGTCTCATGGTAGGTAGTCGAACTGACCACTCATGGAAGGGTTTCAAGGTAACCGCTCATGGAAGAAGAGCCTCGAACTAAGCACTCATGTAAGGGCCTCGATTCGACCTCTCATGGAAGAGCCTCGAATACGCACTTATGGAAGGGGCCTTGAGCACACCACTCATGAAAAGGTCTTGAACCAACTAGTCATGGAGGGACCTCGAGGAAACCCACCATCCGTTGCCTGATGGAAAGCGAATCTGTTCTTGGATAAAAACAAAATAGTGTTACGCTGACTTGATGGGCGTTGTATGAGCAGAAGAAAACACGAACCTAAGTTCATGGAAGTGAACTGCAAGCTTGAGTGAGATACGTGTTTTGGTAGTGGTTTCTTTTTGCTACCCCTTTAAGAAAAAGAAGGAATGTGTAATACTGTAGTAAGATATGACATTTGTGCTTTGTAACATGAAATGATTCCTTTAGATTGCGTCAGGGACAATGGATGTTCGCCCACCGTTAAATTACCAGCTCAGAAAGCAGGAAACGCGGCGGTTATTTGAGGATTTTTTGGTTGGTTCATAAATTGAAGATTATTTAACTGTGACTCAGTTCCTGTCGCCGCCCCGGCAGCATCCCGTTACGTCAGCTGAAAGCGCGCGCATTTCCTCCGTCGTGATTGGTCAGACAATACCCGCGAGATCGCTGTCCCTTGATTGGCCGGCTGCTCAAGCCAGGGGCTCCCCAGCTGAGCGATAAAGATGTTAAAACCTTCGCCAACATCTCTTTTTTTTTCATCATCTTACGCCATGCGATGAAGATGCTTGATTTCTGTAGTGAGTTATTGCGGAATCCGATCAGACCTGATTGTTTACTGTTCTCGATGATATCGCAAGTCGTAA
This sequence comes from Panulirus laevicauda, assembly GCA_032273605.1. Classification (NCBI taxonomy): domain Eukaryota; kingdom Metazoa; phylum Arthropoda; class Malacostraca; order Decapoda; family Palinuridae; genus Panulirus; species Panulirus laevicauda. Next base: position 10,084 of record JAUTXX010508974.1, on the reverse strand, counting down.
ATGTTGTGGCACAGAGACGTGGCGGAGTGGAGACGTCTTGCACCATGAATCCCTCCGCTGAAGACTTTAAGATATTTAAACAGTGACATCATTGGTATACGGTGAATTGGCAGCGTCTCTTAGAACACTTTGCGGCCGACTTCGCCTCATCCCTTGGTAAACTGGCGTCGCCCGCTGTTGTGAGATAAAGCACACACACAACTTGGGTTAAGTTCAAAAGGTAAATATTTAGGTTCAGGTTAAGAGATGCTTGTAGCAATCCCTGGCTCTCGCCTGCCAAGCCCTGTGACCACACTAATAGTCAGGGGTGTCTGTTCTGAGTCACACGGCGATTTCAGGCCGGTGGTAACGACTTCAGAGTCTTGAACGTTCGTTAACTTCATGCCAACGGTGATCGTCATAAAAGTCATTTTGAATGACTGTCTTGTCTTGAACATACTCTTGGTCACCTATGAACATGATCGTTTTCATGAGAGAACTGCTCCCGTCCGAAGATGCAGTTTCATCGATGCCCTTCAGTCAGTTATGTCCAGTGAGTATATTTATCAGCCTTACATAGTAGGGTCGTCTCGCCAGCCGTGCACGTTGGTCTGGGGAAGCCTCAGGTTGCCGCGTGGATGGGGGAGACAACAGAAACACTCGATGGAGTGGTGCAGGTAAAGGTGGTGAGTGAGTGTGTGTGTGTGTGTGTGTGTGTGTGTGTGTGTGTGTGTAATAGTAGCAGTAGCAATAGTAGTAGTAGCTGTTGTTTTAGTCGTAATACTAGACTGGCTTCGGAACCAGAGTAGATGTCCAAGACTGTATGTGTATACTCTCCCACGTATAAGCCTGTATATTCCTATGCATCTCGACACCAAGCTAAGGTACAGGACTGCCCGTAGGTCCTGCAGCTCAGGAGTCTTAAATCGACCCTCAAAAACTCCATGAGCCGAGCTGTGAGCCCTCATGAACTCCAGGAGCCGAGCCATGAACCCCTCATGGTTGGCTGATGTGGACAGGGAGGTCGTTCGTGGTGTCATGAATATGGGACACGATTCGACTAACACAGTTGATTTTCGTGTCGAGAACCGTCATTGGTTCCTTGTATATTGTATGACACGTACATGACACACGACACACGACACCCATTCCTGTCTGGGAGTGGAAGGGGGGAGGTGTCAGTGCCTTTCCGTGTAGTGATAAATATTTGGTTTATCATTCATGTGTTCGTCTGTATGTATGTAGATATGTTTGTCACCTCTGTGATTGTGTTTGGATACGTTTCAGCCTCTGTATGTGTTTTTGTCTGTCTTTGTTTATATATATTTGTGTATACGTGTGTGTATGTACGTGTAAATAGAGTTTAACGATTAGAACATAATCTATGGACATGTATGAGAACGTCAGTTAGTTACAAACGTAACTACCCAGTCAGAGACTGAAAACAAAATAGATCCATAAGAAACAGACGTATACATGAGTGAGTAAAAGATAAGATGTTGCTAATTATACTTCGACTGAATGTCCATGGTCTGTCAGCTGCGTCCTTATCGCAAGACCTGGTGCTTCGCCCTCGACCCTCCCTGGCACCATGAGGACCACCGCCAGGCTGTGGCCTCAAGCCTCACCCTGGTGATGGTGTGGTCTGCAGTAGAGCGCACCCCTCCGTACATCCAAGACAAAGTGTATTGGATTTTTCCATCAAACGACATTTCATTTCCTTGAGTACACAGACGTTGATAATCCCTCGTAATCCCGGTTGTTAGTGCGAACATGTGTTCCTGTCGCACCGTATATCCCCGTGGTTCTAATATGTGTGTGTGTGTGTGTGTGTGTGTGTGTGTGTGTGTGTGTGTGTGTGTGTGTGTGTAAAGGAGCACCAGCTCTTCGTGGGCTCATAAGGCCTGTCAGCGAGGGCCTCATCCCCGGACCGAGACGCCCCTGGGGAATCTCGAGCAGAATTACAAGCTGCTGGCTGGTTAGGCTTGTCACGGCCCTCATGCTTTACCGGCGTGCCAAGTCGGTACCCAATTTATCCTCCAGTCAGAGGGAGGATGAACAGCTGGATGGATCTATGGGCCGTCTGCCCTCGCCGGGGGATCGAATTCAGGTTAGTGGATTTAGAAGTGAGGATCATAAGGAATGATACCTCCATCACATGATTGGTCGTAGGCCCACTTGAGGTACATGGGGAGGGAGGGTTTAGGAGAACAGATGGTATTTGCGTAAGGCCGTACGAGTCTCGGCTAAGTGGCCAGATTTCAGCTGGGAATTGGAAATTTGTGACACGAGATTTCCAGAGCCCTTGTGGTAATGCCCGAATCGCTCGGTGTGAGGCAACTCTCGCCTCCTTTCCCTTCGCTCGAAGAAGCGTCAGACATTCGTTCCCGAACTAGTCCGTCTTGACTCTTTGTGTCCTGATTTTCTGGTAATCACAAGAACACGTGAAAGAAGCAATGTCAGAGACATGAAAAATACTGTCGTACGTTGAAAATGTCGTCTTGGACGCATGAGAGTACTGCCAAGGACACATAAAGGATAACGTCAGGAACACATGCGTAATATTCTCAAGAAGACATAAGCTGATGTGTATATTTCTTCACGTGGTCAGGTCTGGTCGTATTCCGATATCGTCCGCTGGTGTGACGACCAGCCATCTGCTCCTTCAGGAGTGTCATCGTGTTGACGATGTGCAGACGAGCAGTCAGTGTCAGAGCTGGAGATGTTGATAGTGTAACCTACCAGCACCTACCTGCCTCACCAGCCGGGGAGGGCTAATGGGGCTGGCTGACTGGCTAGCTGGCTAGACTGCTGGCTGGCTAGACGGCTGGCTGGCTAGACGGTTGGGTGACTGGCTGGCTAGACGGCTGGCTGGCTGCCTTACGCCATCACAGACTAACGCGTTAGTGGTATGGTCTGGTTATATTTATCATATGTTAAATATTGCGCAGTGGTTGTGTTAACTTATGTATTTATGTCTTTCGTTTCGAAATAAAGCTTTCACACAGATAGACGGACGGGAAGATAGGTGGGCGACGTTGACCTCCTTCAGGTGATGGGTAGGTGCCCAGGTGATCTCAATAGGTATCCACCGAATCACCCGTTTTAACTCCTGCAGGCCGTAGATATGTTACAGACGCTGCTCTTGGCACAGGTCGCGCTAGTTGTAGATTAGTTGAGGGTTAGGGAGAGAGGGAGGGAGGGAGGGTAGCGGGGAGCTGAGGGGCTGAATAGGAGGGTCGGGGAAGAAGGGAAGGAGGGAAGAAGTGGAGATAGAGAGTAAGAGAAGACGGGGATCAGTGAAATGGACCGAGAGATCATAACGTATGCAGGTCTGCAGACAGAAAAATGGACAAACAGACAGAGACAGAAAGGACGCGGCGGTGAAAAAGCAGCGTCACCTGTTACCAATATATACCCCGAGCTGTGACAAGTCTCCCGAGGGTGTCGGGCCTAAGGGGTCGGGTGACGCCCACGCGGACACTTAACCAGTGGATAGATTAATTGCTTGTTCGTCGCGCCAGTAGTTTGTGAGAGCCATTAACGTAATTAACTGGTTATCGATACACTGCTGAATAGATGTTATTTGTCTCACTGTGAATTACTGAAGTGGGACATCTCTTTTCACACCGGCATCCCCGGCTTCTTGGAGACCCTTTAACTTCACGTCCAACGTCTAGTCCACTTCGGCTTCGTACTTCGTCTGCCGACACTTCTCCAACAACATCTGGCTCCACTTCCCCTCACAACCTCTGCCTCCATTTCACTCATACACCATATACTTCCAATATCCCTTACAACAGTCGGCCTTAACCTCCCTCCACACCATCTCTGTACACTAGCCCTTACACCTGTCTGTCCACACCTGCTAGCTATCTGTCTACATCTCCTGCCACACCATCTTTCCACAATCTCCCCTACGCTTATCTGTCTACACATCCTCTCACACCATTTGTCTACACGTCCACCCACACCATCTGTCTACACTGGGCCTTCCGTCGTCTGGCTACACTCTCCGCTACACTCTAGCTATTATTACCCTTCTCGTGGAGGCTGACTCACACGCCACCAGGTTTGCTAGTTGCTCTGTTTCATCTTTCCGGGGAGAAGAACGTGTTTGAGAGATCCGGCCGCCGCGGATGTTGGAGGCGTTTCCTCTGGATTATTCGTTGATAAGATCGTTATACCATCGATAATGGCCAGAACTCTGGCCCTTCGTGTCTGCCAGACGGCCAAGGGTCAGACAGGAAGTTGGCGGAGGTTTCTGCTTCCAGGAACCCGCATGGCCTCATTCAAGGAGGAAGTGCTTTTAATATTTCCATTTTTCAAACTTTTCGCTCGGGATGATTACTCTTTTGTGGAGCTGACGGAATTGGAAGCCGAAAAAGAATCCGTAAGAGCCAAATCCAAGGTCGACATTATGTCCTTTAGCAGGAGTGGAAGGACATATTGGTCTTAGTTTAAATTATATGGACGGGAGCAACCTGTAGCGTTCATATCCTTTATCCGAATTTCCAAAATTGCTTTTACCGTGAGTGTCTGAGGACTAACTCTTCAGTTAGAGAAGTCAGTACCTCTTTAATTAAGACGGGTGCCTAACCTAAATCATCGGCCAACTAGTGTACTTACCGTGACTGTAATCAATCCTCCCTGTTACCCCGACATACTCATACCCTGATGGTCGATGACTCTATAAGTGTGCCCGTACTTGTAACCAATAACTTAAAACTTTATCTCTTAGGAATCTGTCATATATTTGGCACGTACCACACAGGTGCCAAGAATGTGGTCTTATCTACGGTAACGCTAGGGTGGCTTCGTCGCCTCCCTTAACTGTACAATAAATTTTTCAGGACGAGTAGACTTTCTTGAAGCCAGACTTTCGGACACACCCCCATGTCTTGCTCCACGTCTTGTAATACAGCTTTATTTACCACAGTAGTTCAAGACTCAGGGTAGCTGGCGATGTAGTAGATGACTATTTACCTCTAAATCACAGTCCTAACAGATGAGCAAAATAAGAATCGTCTTTCTTTTTTATAAATTCCTTTGAAAATCTCTTACCTAATTTCGGATGTAGTTCCTCGACATCTTGGCATTACGCTTCGCTCTTCGAGCGAAGCGCCTTTGCTTTTTCCCTACGTCTCCTCCTGAACTGCACATGAAAGAGAGGCAGAACTCTGCTGCACCCATGTGTGTCCAGCAGATGTTTGGCCAGCCTACTAGTAGTGCCATAGGCAGAGAGGCGTTAAACCACAGAGGCCGCTTCAGGGGCACTGAGCACTGGAAGAAAACGGAGACGAATCGAAATCCGCCGAGTTCGATGTTTTTATCTGAAGAAAAAAATTATCAAGTGGTTTCCTGACGTCGGAGTTACTCATCTGCGTAGCTTCTTCTAGATGATTTATTTGTAGCTTATGGTTGTTTACTGGCGGTGAAGGTGATGGATCGGATGATATTGCTGAACTAACCGTGCTCGTGTTTACTCGAGTGAAGATGGGGACATAGATAGATAGATTGATGGATACATAGATAGATAGAGGGAGAGTACACACACACACACACACACACACACACTCGCACTTTTGTATGAATTGTTTAGTTGAGTATACGAGGAGGAAGGAGCCTTGCAGTCGTCTCTATACGAGTGAGCACATGTGATCCTTTGTCTTGACGCCATTCTCCGACTAATGAAACCATCTGGGAGTCGACTCTCTGACGGCTAACTCCTCACTACCTTTACGCAATAGTTAAACCACAGCGGAAGAAGGAGGAAAAAGAAGGGGGAACGAGACGACAGATGCTAAACGCAACTTACGCACAGCACGGCACAACAGACCGGGCTGGGCTGGGTAGGAGGATATGCAACGGGCGTAGTGGTAAGGCGATGTGCCAAGCTGTGGCCTGGGTAGACAGACTAATATGGTGCCCGTTGGCGTACAAGAGCCCCCCCCCCCTCCTCTCCCTTTCCCCCCCCCCTCCCCCAGCATCAGGGGAGGAAGGGAAGAGGGGGGGGGAAGAGAGGGGAAAATGATACGAGGGTAGACCTAAGACGGGAGACGGGGAAGGTCTTGTGTGAGTGGGTGTGGTACACTTGTGACACACGGACAGGCACGTAGGTGTAAGTGTGAAGTTCCAAACGAGATTCGTTACGTGTACTTCTCTGTCTCTCCTGAGGACAGAAACCGACACAGGAACCTCCCATCTGACTCCCTTTTGGAAGATTTTTTCCTCTGCAAACCTTTCTACGAAAATTCCTCGGACCTGAACCCCTAAAAGCGTGATCCTTAACTTTGCCTGTAAAACCTACCCACTCAATGAGACTCGTGCCCCCTATACACATACCTTCAGAATTTTGGTCTCTATAAACTCGTGCCATATACAGAACTGCTCTGTAAAAAAACGACCAGCTCCTGAAAAAGACTTTGACAAAAAGAAAATGAACCAGTGCTGCTAAATACAGAAACTGTTTCGAATAAAATCCGACACGTAAAAAAAAAAAAAAATTAAAAAAGAATATGTAAATTTATCATATCCCTCAAAAATATTTTCATTTTTCATATCATTTTTAATGGACGACTTCGCAAATGTACTCACCTGAAAAAGTATCATGATAGAAATCATGACGTATCAGTCAGTAGGAAGTTTTGTCGTCAGCACTTGGGGAGTCCGACTCCCATTTTTGGTTGAAGTAAAATGTTTTCTTCTGTATTGGTTGTTTATAATTATCATACGTGAAGCAGCGGACAGACACGTGGACAGACATGGGTGGTGAGGCGTGTGCCTGTTTCAGGCTGGTCGTGGACGATTCGATGCAGTGTTTAGTGGAATTGGTGCAAGTATTTCATCAAGACATTAGCAATGCCATGGTAGGCATTGGTTCGAAACAGTGCCAGTTGCGTAGAAAGATGTCAGAAAATGGTGTCATTGGCGTTGAAAGGTGTTAGAAAATGGAATGGTGCCAGTAGCGTTGAAAGGTGGCAGAAAAGTGTTGATTATTTTATCTAAGTTTCTTTTGCTTGGTATTCTTCATCTAGATGGATAAGAAAGAGCCTCTGCAGGCGTGCATATATCTGTGGAGAGCACGGGAATACAGACAGACTCGATGTAATTGCCTTCATGGAAACAATCTGGTGTTAGAATGAAATATTTCCATTTAATCGCAGCCAAATTGATCAGTCTATGGGCGAAAACGGCCCAGTGAGGAGTGCGTTTTGTGCACTTGCTCATAAACTGCAAGTTAAACTGAAATTGCTGCCGGTCTGATAAGGTCAGTGGAGAAAACGATTAAGCTGATCCTTCTTTACTACTTATTACTTTAGGTAAACGTAGGGAATATAGCGAGAGGATGGCTCGTGTGATGTAGATTTTCATTAGCTAGATTGGTTGGGTTGGGCCTCAGAGGCTGGGTGGGGTATCAGGGGTAAGGGGTTGGGGAACAGCAAGTTTGGGAGAGGTTTGGGGATTTTTAGAGGAAGGGGTGAGGCTGTATGTATACCTGGAGGCATCACAAGGAAAACCAACTCTCGGGAGGCACCCGGTTGATGGTGTTTATGTTTAAGGAATGAACGACGAAGAAATGCAAACGTCAAAAAGACCAGTCGGTGTTTGTTTGCGTTTGTATGGTCCAGGGATGGGGCCAACTCATTTAGAGTCGTGAATCACGGTCGTGTGGCAAAATCTTGAACCTCCAGGGACGTGTAGGCGTTAGATAAACATATGAGCGATGAGAGATGATGTTAGGTTATCCGCCCGTTTTCTTTTTTTTTTCCATAAAATCGAGCGGAAATATTAATTAATTATTGTTTACGTAGGTGTGGTGAGGTGGTGAGCCGCGTCTATTTCTGTTTGTCCATTAAGGTGAGAGAATGTAAACAGGCGAGGATGGGGGTGTGTGTGGGAGGCTGAGTCAGAAGGTAAACCATGAGTGGCTCATCTGCAGCCCATGTACTGCCCTGACGAGTAGTGCGCGTGACTGGTACTGCCGGGCCTCGTACTGCGCTCAGTTAGTGCCGTCGCGCCTCGTAGTGTCGCTGGCCTCATACTGCTGCAATCATGTATTGCTGCTCGTCCTAGTGCGCGAGCCTCATACTACCACACACACTTGGCTTACGCTGGTGGTACATAGCAGGTAACCCGAGCATTATGTATGTGTCACCTGCCAGACTTGAGTGACACATAATGGGAGAACCCAGCAACATGTTTCACGTGCCTCAAGCAGATGATACATAGCAGTTGGCCCCTAGCAACACCATGTGTCACCTGACAGACGTGGTTGACACATAATTGAAACCCAGGGACATGTGTCACACGGCTTATACAGGTGATACACAGAGGGTAACCCCTAGTAATATGTGTCACCATTGATCAAGCAGGTGATACATAGCAGCGCCATGTATCAATCTGATTCCAGTGGCTGGGCCTGTGGGCTGCAGGTGGGGGACGACCCTAGATGGAACACATCTTTGTGACCTGGACGAAGGGGGGAGGGGCTTTTAAAGACCCTTCCTCCACCGCCCCTGTAAATGGCTTTTCTGTGTCACTTTAATATTCGTATTTGTGATATCGTCAGTTCCTGTCAATATTCTTATGAATATTCAACGTCTTTAGCAGAATTTTGGATCTGCGTTTCCATCCTCAGTTGAAATCCCCAAGGGCATTTAGTCAATGGCTTCACCATTTCCTTCTCTAGTTGTGGTACTTTATTTTAGTTTGATTTTTCACTTGAAATGTTTGTTGTAGAAATGTTTCAAAAGCAAGAGGGATTTTGGGAAGACCATTCGCCAGAATACTGTAATGGCGTTATTAATAATGGCTCTAAACATTGTTACGGCTTGGGTGTTACTAGTGGCAGTGTACCAGTTTGGGTGTTACTAGTGACAGTGTACCAGTTTGGGCGTTACTAGTGGCAGTGTACCAGCTCGGGCGTTACTGTAACAAGATGGAGAAACTCACAGTGGTGCTTGACTGCCAATAACTGGCTTTCCTGTACGTCAATGCAGCCACATTTATATAGAAATCCGCTCACGCAAACAAACAGGAATACTTAATGCACTCGAGTCAATAGTTTGGTACGAAGTTTCAGCCACTGTGGATGCTAAGTGGGAAGCCGACCCCTTATGAGTCAACCGATTGATTTAATACGGCACAACTTCGCTTGCCGTGATATTCTTAAAGGCTAAGGGAGTGCATGTGTGTGTATGTGTGTGTGTGTGTGTGTGTGTGTGTGTGTGTGTGTATGCGTGCAGTGTAGGGACTTCGTGACCAGTGTCGGCAAGAGAACAAATCCTCTGTTAAAAACAGTGTGACATGACTGAGAAGTAATTGCTCTGGGCTGCTGCAGGTGAGATTGATGACTGACGTGTGTGTTCACGAAGGGGGTACGCAGTGGTTGTGTTGGGGACGAGTGACTTTATTGTTGTTGGGGAGGTGGAGGCAGGAGGTGGTAGCCCCGAGGAGGTGCCACGACTATCTAAAGCGCCTGGTCAAGGCTCAGGGAACCCTGGGAGGCGCGTGACTCACTAGAGACTGATGTATTAGGCAGTTTACGTCATACGATTTATTAGCTAGGTACCCCCGCCCGGCGCTTTGTATCTGGGAGAGATATTGCTCAGAATATCTAATGGTTGAGTGAGATAAGTTCAAAAAAAAAAAAAAAACATGGACACAGTGTCTGGCTCTGTTTAGCAACCTCTTTCTGCGCAATGTGTTTTGAATAACCTCGGTGTAGAGATGTCGCTCGGAATCACAGTCAAGACGGGGAGTTGAGTAGCGCCGACTCCCTCCGGAAAAGATTGAACGGTCGGCCAAGCTGGCCCAGTGCCACGGTGGAGCTAAGCCCCGTTGTCAAGTACAGTGTCGGCCCCTGGCGCCCGAGGTGGCACTTGAGGTGGGCCTTGAAAAGTACGTACGTGATCGATAGTTAGTAGGGAAGAAGGAGATGTTGAATTTAAAGCCTCATTTTTAATATATGTTGGATTTATGCCTCCTTAAATCAAAACTTTTTCTCATTAGAGATACAAATTTTATGGCTAAAGTTTACAGGCCAGAACGTTACTGCTTTTTTATTTTCCCAAACACGAGAGTCCTCTCTAGTGGCTTATAA
>JAUTXX010508963.1:0-12054 GCA_032273605.1 Panulirus laevicauda | reverse complement strand
ATTACTCTCTCTCCTCCTCCCCTATTATCATCGTTCTCGCTCAGAGTTCTGTGTTCACCTTGTGTACCTTCGCCTGAGACAAACCACGCAAAGTTCGGCAAGTCTCTGCATCACAGGATGACTGTGTGGCTGTTGGCCATAAGGTTGGGCTGTTGTGATGTCTGCTTCTTTTCCAACGCCGCTAAACTTTAGACTTCTTCACCTTTCCACGTCTTTTCTAAGAGCTATGTGATGCCCTCTTATGAAAAGGGAAGGTTTTCCACTTCCTCAAGCACTCTAAAATATTTTTCTCCTCTTCTCTCTCTTTATTTCTTTCTCTCTTCATTCCTTTCTCTCTTCCTCTCTTTACATTCCAGTTTAGCCTGGCCTCGATGAGAACTTTTCGTCTGTGACCAGAACCTCTCACATGAAAAGAGAGGAAAGAGAATAAGATTAACTTTCAAAGGTAATCTACATTATTTACCTCCAGCCTCGAGTCCTCCGGTGCTGTGAAAGAGACAAATGAAATTCCTCACACTTATCGTGACAACACAGAGCTATACCGTCGCCTGAACGGGCTATTTTGAGCTGCGGTACCTGGAGCTGCCCAGACGACAATACAGTGATACAGCAATACAAAAAGATAAAAAAGATCAATCGTTCTTTCAAGGAAGGTTATACCCATTGTCATACATAGTGCTGCAGCTACAGGGTGTCAGTAAATGTCAGCTGTTAGACGAATAGAGGGACATATTGGGAAAGAATAAGAACCCCAGTGTCGCTTGGTGAATATAAATGATAGGAGGGGGAAAGAAAAGGCATCAGACGACACTAGAACAACAGATGAAGGAGGATTAAACCACTGAACTCTATCGCTTCGCCCAGGAGCAAAAGAGAACAAGATTAGGTAGCAGTGGAAGACCTCTGGCGACAGAAAATGCAGCCCTCGTGTCGCTTATAGCCATTAAGGAAGGGAGCTTACACAAGTTATCTGCCGTTAACAGCCGTATTTAATTACACGGTCCCTGGGTTACGTGTCCCTCCAGATGGCTGTAATGGCTCGCGAGGCCTGGAAGTCAACATGTAATGATAAGCAACAACGACGGGCGATGAGGACCCCGGCGTGTGGCGGTGCCTAGGAACCGTTTTAAGTCAGGAGGACGAGTGTGGTAAGGAGGGCGAGCGAGGGTGCCTGGTGCTCTTCTGCAGGCAGTGAGGAGAACCTTATATGCTTTTTTTTCCCCCAGGAGTAATATTTTTCAGCCGTGTGGTGAGGGGGAGGTTGTGTGGCTGGCTGGTAGTGAAGCAAGGTGGGAAGAGAGCTTTTATATTCATTTTTCTCCCAGGAGCGTCCTGGACCTAGCGCAGCTATGGATCCTGGTCCAGGACCCTCAGAAGAACACTGACTACAACACTATCTTGCCCTTGAGGTTCACTCATGGAACACACACACACACACACACACACAGCTAAAAGGATGATATTCACTCAGGAAGAGGTCGTGGCATAGCAGCAGCAACAAGAGTGGTGGTAGTAGAGTCATGACAGAGTTGGGTGCCAGACCCAGACGAAGATGTATCCCGTGGTTGATCCTCCCAGCTCCTGTGACATTACGTAATGCCTCACAAACCAAACCACACCACCCCCTCCTTCTTCAGACACGTCCTACACAGCCAGCATTAGGAATGTATCTACTTCATACACACACACATGTACATTTACCAAACGATCTGCTTTCGAAGGGGGTGTGAGATCGAAAGTGGATTTACCGAGTGTGTCGTTAAGCCTCGCCTGGAACAGGAAGTCGTCTGAGCTGGTTGGAATAAGGAACCCGTCGAAGACCTTGAGGTGGACCCCTCCAGTGGCTCGGGTGTCGCGACGATCTTGTTCTGGCTGGCTGTGGAGCCTCGCTGGTGCTGCCTAGCGAGGTAGGCTGCTGTAACCCAACCCTACCAGCGCTCTGGTTAGGTCACCGTGATGAAATATCTGGATCACGGACGAATGGCGCTATCGAGTTAGGCTGTGGCTTCCAGTTACACCCACTGGGTGTTTGTGTAGATTAATGTCGTCACGAGGTGCGGTGTTGGTATGAGGGAGGTGTACGACTGTGTACGCCTCACACACACACACACACGCAAGTTGGCCCATGGCAACTCAGGATCGTTCTGGAGAACACAAGGGGCAGCAGCTGCTCCTTGTTCGCCAGGCGGCCCACACAGACCTGGCTAGTTCAACCGGACCCCAAGGAGTACCACCACAGTGACCCTTCGACCTTGAACACGGGTGGGGGGTTACGTAGGCACTTTTCACAGAGTCTGAAGTTTCGTTGGGTTTACCGTTTACTGTGTTACGTATTCCGTTCTCTGTTACTGTCATGTTTTGTATGTTTATATAGTAATGATTTATGGATAGTACTTTAGGTACGGTATGACAACGGCCAACCTCAATGCACCCAACAGTCTCAAAATAATCCTGTGATGCCGACAAGTATAACCTTGTCTTGATAATGGTGTAGGTAAGCAAGCGGGAGCAGATGTCACAAGCAGAAGCAGATGTCACAAACAGAAGCAGATATCGGCGTAATACTTAAGAAAGAGGGGAGAGAGAACCAACACTACACAAAGTCTTCAATCTAAAGCAGGAGGGCTGACAAGTCGGATTGCTTTTGGCTCGAGTATAGCAAGGTCAGTTGTAATGAGACGTGGATGAAACAAGAGGAGATGGCGCGGATTTTGGAGAAAGGGAAGGGTGCAGGATGAGTCGTTATTGCAGTTGTTGCCTTGGTTGTCTGTTCAACATAGGAAATCGTTGATAGAGAGAAGAAAAGAGCATAGGAGGATGAACTTCAGCTGATGTATATGACAAAAGGCTTACCGTGGAATAGGTTCGCAACTTATAGCGAAATCAGGTGAGAGGACGTTGTGATCAGGTAGTTACGTACTCAAGGTATCTTTCACATCCTCGACAAGCTGGTCCAGTGTGTAACATCAGACCCTTATGTAATCACGACATGGCAACCCTCATCACCCTACTCCTCCTTGGGGGTATATAAACGCGACCAAGTAGGGACTCATCACCAGTTCAACATGAAGGTGAGTCCAAGGCATTGTGTACAAAAGTGTTCTGTCTTATCATTTAGAGAGATATGTAATCATACGAAGTCAGTGAATTTGTATAATGATATTGATTTCTTTCTGAAACTGATGTGGACTGAGGAAGAAAGGTAGACTGTCTCATGTCAACGTCTACTCTAAATCAAAACCCAGGCGCGGAGATTGAGTAAAATGTTGTGGTAAATGTTGGGTGTATCTTAAATGTAAATTGTTTACGGCTGGATTACTGGAGATGCTGTCTCTCTCACACTCATCAGCTGTTGTTCCATTTACCGTGAAGATGTTAACGTTATACTTCGGTCTGTTTATATCTATGTTCTTCTAGGTTACGTATGTTTCACATACTCGAGATATTATACGAATCATGAAGCAGTGTAGGAGGGTAGATAGAGCAGCTCTGAAAAATCTTAGGGTCTGTACCTCACCGAACACGGGAACAATTCAGCCTGTGGCTACAATATGAATGATACAATAACTTTTGGAATTTAACTTTGCAGTAGACGTCTTGCCTAGCTTTTAAAAACAGCCAAACGGTACATTTGTGTTATTGAAGTGTGACTTTAGGTTGTCATTTAGGCATGAAATCTGGTCAGGAAGTCATGTGTGAGAGGTGGAGTGAGTCAGCTGGTGCATTGTACCACAGGACTCATGTGTTGTGTACCTGACAGGTGGTGATCGTGCTGTTGGGCGTCTCCCTGCTCCTGGGTCTGGCCTCAGGCCTCGAGGAGGCAACGGCTGAGGCGCCGAAGGTGGCAGACCAGACGCCGAAGGAGGACGAGCTGGTGGCACAGGAGTCCAAATTGGTGGAGGACATAAAGGTGGCACCGGAGACGCATGTGGAAACCGAGACACATGAGACAGCAGAGTCCCAGCTGGTGGAGGAGATACAGGAGGCCCCAAAGACACATGTGACTGCCGAGACACATGAAACACCTGAGACACATGTGGCAGCGGAGTCCCAGCTGGTGGAGGAGATACAGGAGGCACCGACAACATCTGTGGCAGCTGACACACATGACACAGCGGAGACACAGGTGACAGCGGAGTCCCAGCTGGTGGAGGAGACAAAACTGGCAGCCGAGACACAGGTGGTGCCGGAGACAGATGACAAAGTGGATACCCAGGTGGCAGCGGAGTCCCAGCTGGTGGCGGAGACACAGGTGGCACAGGAGACCCAGGTCTTGGGGTCCCAGGTAACGGAGGGTCATCTCTCCACGAGTCCCGTTGATGCCGACACCAGCTTCCACCTGGACTCCCGGGGAGGCCTGACCACCATACAGGGGGCGGTGCCCAAGGATGACTTGATGGCCACTCACCAACAGTTGACTCAAGCCTTCGAGGTCGCTAAGGAGGAGGCTCACCTGGCCTACAGTGCCGGAGTGGAGTCCAGCGTGGTCAGTATTGTTGTTGTTGTTATGGTTGTGGTGGTCGTACTCAAGCTACAGACATGGTAGTCCTTCCCTCCTGGCCTCACCACCTCTTCTGTCTCCAGTGTTCTCTCCTCCTCCAGTCTGACTTCCTTCTCTTTCCTATATGTTACTAAAATCTTTCTTCCAGTCTTCCCTACAGTACTCGGATATATTTTGGGGACTTAGAGTCATCCAAGACCTTAAATATGGGTCTCATAAATCAGAGAAGTTCCTCACATGTCTTCTATTCTCAGCAGGTGTTACAACAGAAATGGTTCAGGTGGTTTTGTCAGCTTCTGATCTCAGTACACCCTCCCAGACGTGTTTCATTTCGCTTCTGTTCTTCCCTCCTCTTAATTCATCTAACAAGAGCGAGTCACAACTCCACAACACCTCATGATCTTCTCATGGTATAATTAAACCACCTTACCCGAAACCTTCGCCCATATACAACTCCCTCAAGACTCGTACCATTATCGTCCA
Source organism: Panulirus laevicauda (assembly GCA_032273605.1). Lineage (NCBI taxonomy): Eukaryota > Metazoa > Arthropoda > Malacostraca > Decapoda > Palinuridae > Panulirus > Panulirus laevicauda. The sequence continues at coordinate 7,070 of JAUTXX010508963.1, read as the reverse complement.
TAGATTACAATCTAGTTTAGTGTTTATAGATTACAAAAGGTTTCTAATCATAACCTAAGAAGTTCTATTAAATAAGTTAGTTAATTTTGATCAAAACCTTCTATAAGGCATTTAACAGTCAGATTCCAACGTCTGTCTAACCTTTACACAAAATATATCAGCCAATTTCTCTACAGCGCATTCCTCCGCCTCTCATATAGCCTGTGTCTCTCCTTCAGTACTCGTACTCGCCCTACCAGTGGGCCTACGAGGTGAGGGCGCCCTCAACAGGAGACCACAAGAGCCAGATCGAGCATCGTGAGGTGGACGGCGTGGTGAGGGGGCAGTACTCACTGGTCGAACCCGACGGTTCCCTGCGAGTGGTCAGGTACACAGCTCACCCTGACCAAGGCTTCCAGGCTACCGTCGAGAGTCAGCCAGGCTTCCAGCAGCCCACCTTCCAGCCCTCCAGACCCTTCAGCCAGGAGTACAGCAGCGCTGGCCAGTCCAGGCAACAGATCCAGCGACAGAGGTTCAACAGTCGGGAACAGCAAGAGCAACAACAGAGGTTTAACAATGAACAGAGAACCCAGTTCAACCAACAGTCCCAGCAGCTGGCCAGCAATACACAACAGTATAGCCAAAGGCAACAGCAGCAGTATAACCAAAGACAACAACAACAGCAACAGTATAACCAAAGGCAACAACAACAGCAACAGTATAACCAAAGACAACAGCAACAACAACAGTATAACCAAAGGCAACAACAACAACAGCAACAGTATAACCAAAGACAACAGCAACAGGAAGAGTATAACCAAAGACAACAGCAACAGGAACAGTATAACCAAAGACAACAGCAACAGGAACAGTATAACCAAAGGCAAGAGCAGCAGTATAACCAAAGGCAACAACAACAGTATAACCAAAGACAACAGCAACAACAACAACAGTATAACCAAAGAAAACAGCAACAGTATAACCAAAGGCAACAGGAACAGTATAATCAAAGCCAACGACAACGGTATGGAGCACAAAGTCAGCAGTTCAACAGTCAACAACAACAGAGGACAGGCAGCCAGCAGTTCAACAACCTCCGCCAACAACAGTACACATCCCAGCAACAACAACAACAACAACAACAACAACAACAACAACAACGACTCAGAAACTTCCAACCGTCACAATACAATAACCAACAACAACAACAACAACAACTCATCAAGCAGCAGCGTCAACAGTACAGGTCACAACAACAACAACGGCTGGCAAGCCAAATACAACAACGGTTGAGCTCTCAGCAACAACAACAACAACAACAACAACAACAACAGTATACCTCCCAGCAACAGCAGTACGACAGACAACAACAGCAACAACAACAGTACAACAACCAACGGCAACAACAGTTCAACCTCCAACAACAACAACAGCAGCAGCAACAGAGACAAGAACAGCTGGAGGGTACCGCCCGCCTCGTCTTGAAGAGCCAGAGTGCAGCTGACCAGCGCTCCTCCTCCTCTCAGTCTTCCTCTTTGAGCAGCAGCAGCAGCAGCAGCAGCAGCAGCGCCCAGGTCAACCAGCTGAACACTCTGGCCATTACGCCCTTGACCACGGCTCAGTACCAGGTGGCTCAGGGTGCCCAGCGTTCACAGAACCAGCCGCAGAAGGAGCTGTACAGGGTGTTACCCATTGTTCTTCGCCGCGTCAGGAAGACAGAGTAAAGGTCCTCTCGTGTGTGACACCAGGAAAGTTAATGGACTGAGGATAAAGAGGAGATTGTAAGCACGGATCATGACACGTACCACAACATGACTATAACTTCCCACCTGTTGTTCTCTCTCCCATCAGGGGTGAGGAAGGTGGCACTAGGGGGTATATGTCCAGTGATCTGGACTCTCGTTAGTTACGGTAGCAACATGCAATGCAAAGGAATGAAAACCATTAAAAAACATGTCAATATATCCTGGCTTTTATTTACACTATATTTCATCATCTCTGAACATTAGGAAAATATTTGAATAAGAGGATTAAAGTCTTAAGATTGTAAGATTATCTAAATATCCATTTTGGGCTTTTATATCCACAGATCACACACTCCCATCCATGAATATGGAAGCAACAGACTGTTGGGAGAACTTATGCTAATGTATCATAGAGATGATAACAGTAATACCATGTACTTCAGCCAGTGTAAATCTAGAATGTCTCTCTTTCTATGTCTCATTAGTAAAGTCATTATCCATTGCAGGTCATTAGTAAAGTATCATTCAGCATCTTAGTAGTAAGGTCATTATCATTTTCAGCTCATTAGTAAGGTCATCATCATTCAGCATCTCATTAGTAAAGTCACAATGTTGTGGTTGACTTAAAAGCTTCGTGCCTCCTGTGAGGTTTGAACTCACGACCCCTGGTTTACGAGACCAGTGCTCTACCACTGAGCTAAGGAGGCTGACACAAGACCCCAGCTTTAACCTGTATACCAATATAATGTGTATAACCTGAACCTTGATATCAGCTGGAAGGACTGGTAGAGGCGACAGTTAGGATGAAGGATGAAGTCAAATGTATCGGTGATGCAGACATCCTGAAGCAGGAGCCAGGGAGGAAGGACTCCATCTCATCCTCCAGTAACAAGAGACAATCTCCCGCGAAGGTGGGGAGGCAGATGGTAGATATAGGAGCCTACTCTAGGTTTCCAGGAAGTAATCAGTAAGTACGTATATCTCGGTCTTACAAAAGCCCGAAGTATGTCGAAATCAGCGAAAATATATCATAAATCTGCAGTCTGTGCCATCCAGAGTGTCGTGTTATGTTCAAATGAGCTGGCATAGCAATTTTTTACATAAAAGTATATCAATCCTGACCAGCTAAAGAAATTAACAATCATTTTTCCATAGATCTTTCACCAGGAGTGGTCCAAACATCGACATACATCGTATTTAAATCATTCATATTTTTGTCTTGTGAAATGAACGAACATATAGAACAAAACAATCAAGATACCAGTGTCATGGTCTTAAAGCTATCAGAAAAAAATAAGGAGAAAATAAAACCAGTGGAGGGAAATTATCTCCAAAAGAGTGAATTACAGCAAGGTTGTGACTTGTCTCCCAAGGCGTTAGTGCCACCTCGTCGCTTGTTTAGCGCTTCGGTGCATTCATTTTTGCGCCAAGATTATCAAAATATACCAGAAAATACAAAAGAGATCGCTTAATTTCCATTTGATTATGAGAAATATGATGCTATTTCAAATCTCTCGTGAGACAATAAAACAAATAGATAAGATGCAGGACCGCTCCATGCGGGCCAGGCTCCTTTAACATGGAGAAAAGAATTGGTCTGGTTGCTGTTCTCAGAGAAAGCTATCAGAAAACAATAACCCTTTCCTGACGCAACTTTCATACTAGGTACACTTAATGAATATCACTTCTAACAGACCATTGTCGAATCTGACTGGTGATTACCTTTCATTAATAAATGACTAATGTAATGTCTGATCAATCTTGTTGTCGTCCTATGTTACTTCTTAGATATGTTATGCTATCAAGATTTCATACCTTTCAAAATTTTACGTAATAACAAATGCAAAATGCGATTATCAAATGTTATCATTGTAACGTAAGGAAAACTCCGCGAAAGCCACACGCATAGCCAAAGAAGTATCGAAGCTTTAGGGCTATTTCAGTTTGGTATATGATATTTATATTGACAGTTTTCTTTACATCACGAGGTCTTGCGTTACTCATTACTACATTGATAGAATTCCCTAATTCATTTATCTATCGCTTGTTAAACTGTCCTCATAACTTGATTGTTGTAGCCGAAAAAGAGGCTTCGAAAGCGTTCAGGTGTTTCATAGTGTGGGTGATTCACTGTGTTCAAAGCGGTTCATGAGACTTTCCACCTGAACTTGTAACAGTTGTGATGTCACAAACTGAATCTCGTGAGACTCAGTTACACTGTGACCTTGTTAAGGTACGTTACTTTCGTTTCTTTTATTCTATTTCATCCGTTTTTCTGTGTATAACTAATCGAGGATCATAGGGATTACGATCTAAACAGACTGGTTGACTTTATGTACAGTATATGATTACGTGTTGAACTTAGATAATAAGTTTAACCAAGCTTCCCGTCAAAATGTATAAAGGACTCTCTGTTCGTGTTGAACTGGACGCTTGTAAGCTGACGAAGGATCTATCATGAAGCATTTCAAATTGAAATGGTATTTGTTGACAGTTCCTCTACCTTATTCCATGATACATTTAGACGATTGTGAGACTAAGTTTAGCACTCTTGATTTTTCACTAGTCATTAAAGCACATTCGTTGAACTGTGCTGTTGAGCCTGAATTGGTTATTCGTAAAATACTATCAAGTACCATTCATCTTAAAGATTATTTGCATCGTTGAAGCAGTTAAGGATTCATCTACGAATAGACTATTGCCTGTACCAGACAGGAACAATAGTGTGATCATAACAATTAAAGATTGGTGATTATGATTATCGTAACGATTGGTCTCATACTGGTTTACAGTGATTAGCCACAGCCATATTAGCTATCTCGAGGCTTTCCCTTCGAAGCATTTAATAAGGTTGAATATTGTTAAATATATCTTGATTTAGATTACTCGTCAGGATGTTATTGCTGCGAACATTGACAAAATAGAATTTTCCTGGCGCTTGTCCTGGAACAGACGTGTGACGAGGCTATTTTGTGATCTAGAGGAGCAACGGCAGCCGGGATCTGAGGCCAAACCTCGGGTTCGAAAGAATTTCTACTCCGATGATTGCAGTAAGTTTCTGAAGTTCATAGTGATTAAGTTCAAGTTCTTAAGGGATAGTTTTTAGTATCATGATCCTGGTCACTATCCCGTATTCAGATACTTTTTTTTTCAATATCTAAGATTGTCTTGTGGTCTATAAGCTGAAGTACCATGAATGGATAGGGATTATACTGGTTGTGATTATACCATCCATAAGGATTGCCTGACCAAATTACGGAGGGTGATCAGATTCTTAATCTTACAAAGTTTGACATTATATGTCTGATTAAAATTTTCAGAAATGTAATCAATTATCATTCGTTGCAAAAAAATGACGTATTGGGTATGCATAGATTATATCTCAAGCTCCGCCGCGAAAACAAATGCCCAACTGATCGTTCTTTAAGGAAAATGTTATTTTTAGAGGAAATTGTTAGTGAATATCAGAAATTGCCAAAATAGCATTACAAGGCAAGCTACGCATATATCATTTTGAAGTATGAACTGGTGTTAATGTTAGATTTTTTTCCAGAGTTCGTCTGATAGTTATTGCATAGCTAAGACGCCATAGAAGTCCCAAAGTGCAATTACCTATGTACTGTAAATGCACTGGATACATGTGTAATGTGGGGTATGCTCCATTTCAGCAGGAATGCAAGTGAATGAACAAACGATACTGTACATCATTCCAGTACTGGCTTGCCCCAGTACAAGTCTTTACCAGGCTTACCTTGATACACAGGAAGACAAGGTGCAAGAGCCATGAGGAGTAATAGATTTGTGTTCATACATAGGAAATTCCTCAAAGTAATTATATCCTAGGAACTATATTTCTGAACATGTTTAGAGATGGGCTCTACTAAATTAAAGATCTTACGATACTGTAAAAATTGTTTATTAGGTTAGCAATGTTGAATTAATTGTCATACTGCTTTATTTAATATTTGTGTTGTACTGTATATATCGAAAAGCAAGCAGTAAAAAGCAGTTTTAGTAAAATCTATCATTGACCTATAAAAAGGGTAGGAATATGTGATTTTATAACGGAAGTTAATGAAAATATCAACATACAAAGTTATAATCTATTCCAAAAATATCTGACACCTTTAGTTATTGTTTTTCATAACTGATAATTCTAATCAATAAATCAACCTGGTATATTTATGCAAATTTCAGCACATATCCAGGCTTTCCCATAATTCTCGTCAGAAATATTTTCTTCCTATTTAACTCTCTAAGAAGCCAATTTTTCTCATGTCTCCATCATCAACCTTCAATGTCAAACCATTTATATTGCTGGGTTGCGACGTCCTACCATTATAAACAGCGTCAATTAAAGTTACCCATCTAATACATTCAGTTTTCTTTTTCACTGTTAGATACCCATTTTCTGTTTCCAGCCCGACGTTAACGGTACAACGCCAACACTTTCGCAGATTCTCCTCTGATAACATGAATAAAATAATCATCAATATTTTGTTCACTAAACCATTTTATTTTTTAATGTATTCCCTATCCTGCTTTTCTCTAAAACTCAAGTAGATCTTACGTCATTGATATCATCCCTAATCGTTCTTGAAAGTCAGATTTCAGACGATATATTCGCAATCTAATATATTTTCCTTTATTTTTGTTCTCCATAGATAAATGGATTAACAATAGGACTCTAAAAGGATCTAAGGACACAGCTGATGATAATAACAATAGTTTAAAACCCTACGTTTAAATGTCGATAGTAAACATCTCGAGACGATTATGATGAATGAATTTAAAAATGGAAGTTTAAAAGTCTTCATTTCTATGAGCGTGTTTTATTAATGAAAACAAATCATTTAATCAATAGATATATGTATAAATCAATTAACATCAGTGAATGTTAGTAGATGTATTTGATTCAGTTTAACTAAAGATAACGAGAATTGGAGTAAAAATGATGACTATAATTATAAAATGTCTTCGATCTTCTTCTAGACACAACACGTAATTATCTAACATCAATAGAGATGAATGAGGTGTTTGTTTTGGTTTGGGAACTGTGTAAATATGCCTTTGTGTATTTTAACCATTTGATATAGAGGGTTGATCACATTTTACTGCAAACATCGACTTGTCCAGCCATCAAGAAGCTGGGTAACTGCGACATGATGCAATACAATGGTTGTATGTGGCCTGGTCGTCTGCCCCGTCATTTAAGATAGTGTGTTCAGAATTTAAAGTTTGCATATAAATTGAGGCTGATTAACGTATCTGGTTGTAAAGTTATCGAGAATATTAATTGTTGCCTTCAGGTTATGTACCTATATTGGTATATATACCGCACAAAAC
>JAUTXX010508952.1:0-12055 GCA_032273605.1 Panulirus laevicauda | reverse complement strand
TTTCAGTTTCATATAATGCTGTTGATATGGTGAGTTGTGAGGGGCTGTGGCTCCTACATGTTGTTTGTCACTACACCTGCTGGTGCTCATACTACACCCCTGTAGGTGTTTACACCACCCTTGCTTCTGCTGAACGCGCTACGCACCTGGCACCACTCACCTGCTGCGGCTTACACCACATACCTGCCGTTGCTCACACTTCACACGTGCTGCTATTCTCGCACCATACCTACTGCTTCTCACAGCATCTGTTTGCTTCTGCTATCACCATACACCTGCTGGACCATTCACCATAACCTGCTGCTGTTTACATTACATATATGTTGCTGTTTACACACTTGCTGCTGGCTACACCACACACTTGCAGCTTGCACTACACACCGCTGTTTTCATCACGCGTGTTGCTGCTCATATTACATATCTGATGATGCTTTCACCACACCTGCTGCTCAAAGCACGTAGCTTACCTGCTGCTGTCCCTCACACTACACACCAGCTGGTACTGTCGCTACACCTGCTGCTCCTCACATCACATACTTGTTATTCTAACACTACACAATTGCAGCTGCTGGCATTACACACTAGTTCTTGTAACGCTACACACCTGCTGCTGCTCGCATCACACCAGTTCCTCTAACACTACACACCTGCTGCTACTTACACCAAGTACCTGTTGCTTTTCAAACCACACACTGCTGCTCTCACTACACACCTGCTGTTACGTGACGTACCTGCTGCTGCTCAAAGGACAAAGTTACTGCTGTTCATACTTTACACCTGTTGCTGCTCTCGCACCACGCTTGTCGCTTCACTCTCTTGCTTCTTCTCACAACATACTTGATTATGGTCACCACAGGGTTGCTGCTCCTCGCCACGCACCTGCTGCTGCTCACACCACACTAGCTGTTCCTCTTACCACACCTGAGACTGATCACACCACATACCTTCTACTTCTGAGACGACACATCTGCTACTGCTCACACCTCATACCTGCTACTTCTCACACCATACATCTGCTGCTGCTCACACCACACACCCGCTACTGCTCACACCACACACCTGCTACTGCTCACACCCCACCCTTTCTGCTGCTCACACCATCTCACTATTTCAAGATAATTTGGATCTTGTGAATAACCTGGAGTTACTGATCGTCTCTTCTTCGCCAGGTATGGTCTTACCCAGTACAAGCTTGATGATAGAAAAGATCAGTGCTGAATTGGATGTTTCATGAAGTGTTGTAAGTTATGAGGCTGAGTGCCGCATGTGGTGTGAACGAGTAGGTTGCCTTGTGAAGTGAAGTCCACAACCAAGCGCCTGTTTCGCTCGGCGTCCTTATTACGTGATAAATGTCGTGTTGTTGTTCCTGCTTCTCGCTGAAGCCCCTTATCATCACCCATCTCTCTCTCTCTCTCTCTCTCTCTCTCTCTCTCTCTCTCTCTCTCTCTCTCTCTCTCTCTCTCTCTCACCACCGCTACTTATTGGCCTTCAGCATAACGAGTCTTTCGCCTCGCAGATCCCAGGCGTATTTTCACTGCCATATATTCACCACTGTCTCTCTTATCGAAATACAAACCCCACCAAGATTATCCAGGTCACCTCGTGGCAAATCATCACAACCGCCACTGTCCCAGCTCTATTCTCACCCCAAAATGTTGCGTCCGTCCCCTTCACTAAACCTTCTTGCTCTCCTTCACTTGTAACCAAATAGTTTATAATCCGTCTGAGAATTTTGTTAACATCTGATTATGTGTTAACTGTGATTATCATCCACACCTATTATTCACTCACGCCCATCACCATCGAAGACTCGACTTCAGTTACCGTTCAAGACCTTTCCGTCCGTGTTGCAGATCTAGCCTACCGATGATTGTGTAGCAGGTTGAAGACGCTCTGTATTAACCACCTGCATCTCTGAAAGCCTTGCCATCAAATAGCCTCACCTTTGATTGTGCGCTAAGGACGTCAGCCGTGGAAACCTACTTTGTTACAGGCTTTATCTGTTGATGATAGTCCTTGATGAAGACCTTCCTCATTTAAAGGCCTTCAGCTCATTAGATATAGTTCGTGTTGAAAAAGCATTTCGTGTGGAGACCACCCTTTCCCCTTGTGACTTTTACCGGTGGACACTCTCCATCTAGTTATCTGCATTGAGGAACTTCCCGTGGGAGCATCTCTTTGTTACCCACCCTTTCTCCGTGTAGACCATCTCCGTTAAAGACTTCCCTTATTAGAGACCTCCTTGAAACTTGCGAAGTGTTCCCTTTGGATATTGTCTTCGTTGAAGAGCCTCCCTAGTGAAGACCTTCATTAAGATGTCTATTCACGGTAGACCCTCTTCACTGAAGCTTTCTTCTCTTGAAACCTTCGCCAGGACAAACCTCGTTGAAGACCCTCTATATTAAAGATCGTCCGGGCTGAAGGCTTGCATTAAAGACCCATTGTCATATTCGTTTAATAATCTACATAGGTGAAGGACTTTTTTCCCTTTCAAGGCTCCAGAAGTAATGACCATCATTACCTGTGGTTGACTATGTTAGTAGTCTCGGGTCCCTCGCTTCATGTTGCCCAACATCACATGGGGAAGACTAGCATCGTATTGCATTTTGATGCTTCATTTTTTTTTCGAAACGAAATCATAGTACGGATAATCTGGTTGGTCGAGAGGAACGTTAATGAATTCCAGCAAGTAAATGATGCGAGAACTCACTGGCTACAAGACTGGTTAGATTCTGTGTTTTCTTCCGGCATGTAATTAAAGAGTTGTCCAGTGGTTCGTGGTGAGGTCCTCCAGGTTGTCTCTCTGGTTTATTATCGTCTCATCTGGACTCGTGTTAGTAGTAGCCTAGCGCCAGTCAGGGGCGATGGGAGTAGTTTGAGAAGCCATGCAGTGTGCGTGTGGTGTACTTGTCTCTTCGTAGAGAGATGAAATACCTTACGGATTTAGTTGTGTTATGAAAAAACTTCGGGTAGGTTGTCTTATGGCTCCTTGGAGTGGGTACTTCTTATGTTGGAGCACTTAATGTTGTCTGTATCCTGTGCTGCAAGTGAATAAGGAGTTTTTATAAGTTTATGATTACAGGGCACTGGGAAGCAGACATAAACAATCATGTTGATGAGAATCGGTATGTTTAAAGACTGGGCCACGGCATTAGAAACCAGTTATGTTTGACCTTTATAATTATTATGCGTTTCGCCAGTTATAACACTAATATCCAACGCTGACTTTACTTCTGTTAATGTATGGTGGTCGGTGTTGTCCTGAGCACCAGCTTTGTAAACACCGCCGTTACTAGTGCACCACCTGATACAATAGTTTATCCGGTACCAGATGTGATAGCGTTGTATGGCCGATATCATTGTGTCCAGTATCATATTTAGAAGTATCTTTACAAGACCGTAGTTACTATATCTAGCTCCTGCTTTACGGTTGCTGTTGAGAGGCCACAGATGCAGGTCTCTACCCACACCACCGAGTGTTGAGGCAAGTGTTGGTCCGGCAGCGTAACACTCGTTATAAATCGACACTTATGGGTCAAGTAGGAACTATACGAGTATCACTGTAAGGCTGTTCTCATGAGCCCAGCTCTGGTATGTCTTGGGGAAAAAAAAAGAAAGGTCTGGGTCAGGCCGGTCCTCCAGGGAGTGGCCCGCCAGACTTGGCCACCGCCCACCGCCCAGAGTCACCAGTGGATTGAAACGCCGCGTCTTGTATTGTTCGTTGCCCAAGACCCCCGGTAAATGTTCTCATTCTGGAGGATCTCGTTGGAGGATGATTTTACCGGAATGTATAGATTTTTTCTTGTATACCTTATATTCTAGCATACGGCAGGAGAATATAGAGACTTGACATGTATACTGACTCCCTCCTTTGAGTTGCTCGCTGCTGAAATGGTCCTTTCCTTTGCATGGTCCTGTTTCCTTTTCAGCTCGAACGAAGATATTTAATTAGCGAGGGTGAAAGTGCGTTCCTGCAGTGTAATTTCATTTCCTCCCAGGGGTGATGGGGGGGGGGGGGGTTCCTAGTTCCTTCACCGACACAAGCGTTTTATCGCCTGCCACTATTTCCGGGTTCCCAGGTGTCGTGAGTGTGAAGGGACAGGTCAGCGTGCGTACAGCTTTCCCAGGTGTGTGTGTGTGTGTGTGTGTGTGTGTGTGTGTGTGTGTGTGTGTGTGTGTGTGTGGCGTGCGGTCTTTTTCAACTGTCTTCCATTTTAGTTTAGGCATTATTTTTGGTCAAGTACATTTTAACTTTCCTTTGTATAGTACTGTGATTTGTTACACGTATCGGTATTCGTATAGTGATTGGGAATGATAAGTCTGTACTTACTTTTTAAAGTTATAGATTTCCCCTCATTGTGGAGACTGGTTGTGTTCAGATGTGTGAGAGGGTTTGGAGAGCCAGGTGTGGTGGTGAAGGTGTAGAGGGCTGGGGTCGGGTGTGGTGGTGAAGATGTATAGAGCTGGAGCCGGGTTTGGTGGTGAGGATGGGAAAGGCTGGAGCCAGGTGTGGTAAGGGTGTGAAGGACTGGAGCCAGATGTGGAGGGCTGGAGTCAGTTGTGGTGGTGAGGGTGGGGAGGATTGGAGCCAAGTGTGGTAAGGGTGTGGAGTGCTTGAGCCAGGTGTGGTGTTGAGGGTGGGGATTTTTGGAGCCAGGTGTGTTAAGGGTGTGAACGGCTGGATCCAGGTGTGATAAGGGTGTGGAGGACTGGAGTCAGTTATGGTTAGGGTATGGAGTGCTGGAGCCAGGTGTGGTGGTGTAGGTGGCGAAGGCTAGAGCCAAGTGTGGTAAGGGTGTAGAGGGCTGGAGCCAGGTGTGCTAAAGGTGTGAAGGTTTGGAGCCAGGTGTGGTCAGGGTGTGGAGTGCCGGAGCCAGGTGTGTTGAGGGTGTGGAGTGCCGGAGCTAGGTTTTGGTGGTGTGGAGGGCGGGAGCCGGGTATGTTGAGGGTTTGAAGGGCCGGTGCGGGTCTTATGTGGAGGGCTGGAGCCAGGTGTGGTGAGGATGTGGAGGGCCGAGGCCGGATGTGGTGTGGAAGGCTTGGGCTGGATGTAGCGAGGGTGTGGAAGGCTCCGGCTGGGTGTGGCGGGGGTGTAGAGGGTCGGGCTGGATGTGTTGTGTGAGGCGATATGGTGGGGTGTAGAGGGAGGGGCGATTGTGTGGATGGTGTAGAGGAGATCAGGTGTACTGAAAGTGTAGTGGGTGGTACTGATACATGATGTAGAGGGAGGATAGGGGTATAGTGGGGTGTAGTAGAGGGGAGTCGGGTGTGGTTGGCAGTATGACCTGGTGGGGCCCTGCGTGGCTGGGTGTTCCCGCTGCTGAGAGTGAAGCACTGTTATTTACCTCTCACCGGAAGCCAGGCCAGCGGCGGGTCCACACACACACACGGTCTTGCCAGCGCGTGTTCTCCGTCTTAACGCCAACACATCCCTCCGCTTGGTGTGGTGAGGAGCCGTTCCCTCCACCACTACCACCACCACCACCACCAGACATTTATAGCTGTACCGTCATCACCATTACCACGGCCACCTTCACCCTCACTTCTCACACAACCAAAATCTTGTAACCGCCGCTATCATATTCTTCCACCACCACCTACACTACCACATTCTTCTCCGCATTATACTCTACCACATTCTTCTCCGCATTATACTCTTACCACATTCTTCTGCTGCCACCACCGTCTACGCCACCACATTCTTTAGTACCACCACGGCCACATTCACCACTTCAACCACACTCCCACATTCTTCACCACCACCACCACCTACGCGACCACATTCTTTACCATCACTTCATCCACACTCCCACATTCTTCACCACCACCACCACCTACGCGACCACATTCACGTACAAGACCACATTCACCACTACCACCGCCGTTTCCACCACCACAACCATACAACCACCAGATGCACCACCACATTCATACATCACCACATCACCAGCAAAAGGTAACTTGAGGGGAAAAGAGTTGGGGTGTAATAATCATTTGGCGACTTAAAGCCAAGTAAGCAGTGCTCTGATGCGGCAAAAAGGGGCGAAGAGAATTCTTGGATTAATAGACAGGGCGATCGAATTTAAGTCTAGGGAAATTATCCTCACACTTTACAAATCACTGGTGCGTCCCTGTGTCTTTAACGAAGTGTTCAGTTTTGCTTCTCTTACTTGAAAAAAAAAGATACAGATTGAAGAAAGTATGAAGGCGAGCTGCCAAATGATTCCCGAACTGAGAATTAAATCCCGTGAGAGCCGACTAAACGACTTTGAATATATTTAGCTTTGAAAAAGGAAGTTACAAAGTGGTTACATATGGGTTATCAAGATTATCAAAGGCTCTGATAAACTGGATTTAACAAGTTACAGAAGGATAAGTATGTCTGTTTGCTCTCGTAATAAAGGTTAAACGTTCTGCATCGAATGAGGCGAGGTACTGTTTCTTCAAACAGGATTGTTAACACAAGGAATGATTTACCAGTAAGAATAGTTGAAAGCAGTATCATACGTATATCAAGAATAGACTTGACAAATACGTCGCAGGAAGTCCACGACTGACATTTACGCCTTCTTAGTTACGTTAAAAGTTGACACTTTTTTCTTTGAAACATATGTGTCTTCGTTCTCTTGCCGCGCTCTTTGCGTTCTGTCATCCCTTCTACTACCACAAACAGCCTCGTTAAGACTAAGTGGTCTTTAGCTGTTTGAATTCCTCTTGTCTTCCTTTGTATAACAGAACCACATTCTTCAGCACCAGCACCACTACCCGCCACAGCCACACCACTCTCACTGCAACATTATGCTCTACTACCACCACCACCACCACTCCTCTGCCTACATCACCACATTTTACCACCACCACCACCACTGCCACACCACGCCACTCTCGCTACCACATTATACACCACCACCTCTCTGCTGTCTACGTTACCACATTCTTCACCACGACCACAAAGTCCAAGGTTCATCACATCACCGCCACCACTATACACCATTGCCCATCTCGCACTAGAATTGTCGTTCATTGGAAATACTAAATACTGCATACCACCCGTAGAGATCTCAAGAATAGAACCCTATTAAGATTCTAGGAATGAATGCCGGAATACTAGATTGTGATGACCATGAATGCTTAAAGGTTGCAGCCTCAAAGAGTCAGATTGATCCAGTACCAGCCATGATGGCCTGCCTCAGGGCTGGTTACAGGGACAGACAAGGAATCCCCACCGTCCCTCCCCACACATTAACCCCCCCACCCCAACCCCGCCTCACCTTTCAGCAATGTGACTTGTTTATGGTCAGGCACACACTCACCACACTACCACTATAACCACATGTACCACACTGTCGCTGTAACCACGTGTACCACACTACCACTGTAACCACATGTACCCACTACCATTCTAACCTCATTTACTACCCAACCATTAACCACATTTACTAAACTACCACTGTAACCATATATACCAAACTTTCACTGTAACCACTTGTACAACATCACCATTGTAACCACATGTACCACACTACAGTCTGGTCTGTGGGGGTGAGGACTCCGCGAGGTATCCACTGTTAACCACATTTACCCACTACTACATATACCACACTACCGCAGTAGCTATATGTACCACACACGCTGTGGCCACAAGTACCACACACGCTCTGGCCACATGTACCACACACGCTGTAGCTACATGTACCACACACGCTGTGGCCACATGTATCACACACGCTGTGGCCACATATACCACACACGCTCTGGCCACATGTACCACTCACGCTGTAGCCACATGTACCACAGTACCTTGCACTTTCACCGTAAACCTCACCGACCATTTGAACAACATTACGATTCCCAACCACCTGATTCACACTGCCATGCTTTTGCCTTGTGAATCACGTGTAGTTTTGAGGATTCACACTGCCATGGTCTAACCTCGTGAATCTCTTAATATTCTTTTGATAATTCACACTGCCATGGTCTAACCTTGTGAATCACTATTATGTGTTGCCGATGATACACACTGCCATGGTCGTGAATCACACTTTAATGTTTTCACGATGATTCACACTTCAGTGGTCTGACCTTCCGAATCACGATAATGTTTTGACGGTGATTCACACTGCCATGTTTTAACCATGTGATCCATACAACCGTCCTCTAACCACGTGAATCACACTACCATACTCCCACTCGAAGAATCATACGATAGTACTCTAAAAGTGAATCACACTACCGTCTCGTAACCAACCGAGTAAATCGCAAAACCGTCCCATAATCAAGTGAATGGCACTGCTATATCATAACTAGATGAATCACACACTTCCGTGCTGAATCCATGTGATTCGTTCAACCATACTCAGACTGCAGTGAATCATGCAGTCGTGCCTTTAACCATGTGAATAACACCAACAATATCGAATTGCTTATAACACTACCATGCACAGTGTGAACCACAGAACCATGAGCCATCTCTGTAGTCCTTATTGCTATGCTGTGACGACGTGCACTTCCACAGAGTATGTTTTGACCTGCATGAAACACACGCTGCTTGCACCCTAGCCACACCAACGGTACCACCTTGCTACATCCATGTGAATGGCATGACCTACCTGTAGCTACGTGTACTTCCACCACAGTATTGTACTTCATCTACGTGTCCCACGCCATTTTGTCTCGCTCACGTGCATTCTGTTAAGTGCATGTTCCACTCCACCATAAGTACGTGTATTCTGCCAACTACGTGTCTCATGCCACCATGCGGGAACCACGTGCTTTCTTTCCAACCACGTGAACTACGTGAATTCTTACCAAGCATGGATCTCGTGGGCGAGAGTGATGTGATCTAGCTACGTGTTCAACATCACGTGCTTCAAGTGTGAAAGGGAAAAACGTGTTACCTGTTTTATTCGATGATTATTTACATCTGGCGAAACTCAATGGAGAAGGCTTGACGCAGCTACATCTTGGCAATTGCCAACGTGACAACACTGACTCTTATTATCATGTGTTGTTGGTCCGGATCAAGGGTCGAATAATCCCAGGCGAACTTAAAAGCTTAAATCATTATTCATCTTTTGAGTGTTTCCGTGTCTGACAATCGCGTGTGACGTAATATGGGAACTGTTATATTGATCACTTTAGATCACTGGAAAAAAAATATGTGGGTAATTATAAGGAAAAAAAGAAAGTTTTGATTTTTTTATCAAGACTTTCAGTGGCATGCGTGTGGAAGCAGTGCTCAAAGGTACCAGCTGTTTGTAATATGCGAGGCAGCGCGCACCAAAAAATGCTCGTTGCCTCTCCCATACTCCCCCAGATCTTTCATTGTACACGGCACGTGAACTGTCAACGTGCGCCGACCACGTAATGCCATAGAATCATGATGCTTCACGTGAACATATCTTGAGACACATGATTATTTTTTTTTACGTGCATTTCGGCAGCTTTGAGGTGGACGACTTGTTTGTTTAGAATGTATTCATTATTTGATAACGTAATGAATTCGTTGATGGCATCACTTCTAGTTTGATGATGTCGGTGGATATCTGATGGTACGAATTGAAATCGACCTCAGGAACATACTGAAAAATGACTTTAGTTAAATGGTTAAATCATATATATTGGGGTTAATGAGGGGGCCTGTCTTTTTTATTGCTGTTATGCCCTTCATAACTCTTTGTTTCACGTTTATTATGCTCGTTTCACTGGGAAGTGTGAACATGAGTGAAAGCCATGACGGTCGCCACACTTCGAATATCCATTAGTAAGTTACTGCTGCTTAGATTATATCTCAAGCATAGTGGTTTTTAAGATTGACGGGATAGTTAGAGACAATCAAGTCCCATGACGGAGGTTAAGTAGACCATCTTGACAATCAGAACTTGGGAACAACCACAGCTAAACCTAAAACAATGACGTCACAGACACAGACCAAGGGAGGGTTTTTCGACTAGTGTGACCATCGTGTCATGGTCTAGAAGGCTAAGTCTAAGAGTATTGACTGGAGATGTTTGGGGATGGATCAGCAAATTCTTAAGAAACTTAACTTTTAAGTGTAACAGACAACAGAATAGATTCCGGCTGGCCTGCTGTGAAAAGCTGTTATACATCAGGGAACAATGCTTCCTCCGCTGCCTTCGCTTCTACCACCATCACCACCAGTTTTACCACCACAGCCACCCACTACCAACATTATCACCGCCCCATTAATATCTCTAGGCTGTTAATTACATCTTTCTGTAATTACAGTCATCATTATAATGTAACCTTACCAGTGCTGCCATCACCGGACCTCGCAATTATCGCACACCCGCCACCACCGCACATCTTGTTTGGCCTTTGCATGTTCCCGGTTGGTGGGTCAGGTTTTTGTCGTTTTACTTTGGAAAGTGGTTGATTTTTCTTGTGATATCTGTTGAATTGTCACATTTCGTACCTTACGTAAGTGTCAGGTGATCCCCTCCGCCCAACCTGCTGTCTTGTTTTAAGTGCTAGTAAATTTCTGGACCATTGATGGTGGTGCTGGTGCTGCTGTTGGCATCCCTTAACCGAGGTCTCCGCTGGAGGCAGGTTTATCAAGTATACTTTGAAGGAACCTGTAAAGTTTCCTCGCAAGAAAACCCTAGTCATCTATCTACGATTTTTCTTATGTTTGCCGATAACCAGCTGAAAAGTCTCCCGCCGTGAATTTTTAATTTTTGTTCACCTGTTTGTTGTGTCGATTGTCACTTCTTTTTAGTCATTCATTTCTACGTCTCTCCAGTTAGGCATCACTTCTCCAGCGGTTCCCTAGCCCTTATTAGCATGCCCTCATCCTCATACCTCACCAAAATTCGGATTTTAGACATTTTTCGGCCCAAAATAGTCATTATTTGGTTTGTTCCCTGGTAGATTTGTCAGCCATTGACGTTATGATATTACTAAAACCCCTTCATAGACTAGGTCCTCCTTTCACCTCTTCCTCCAACACCCAGCCGGCGACATTTTCTAGTCTGTCCACCCTCCAAGGACCTCTCATGCCCCAGGCTCCTTCCATAGGCTAGGTTTTACTCACATAGTAAAGTCCTAGTCACACACACACACAGGCCCCTTCCACATACCAGATCCTTGTACACAGCCCCCTTCCACACACAGGCCTCACACACCAGGACCCTTTCACGTATAAACCTCTGACATCAGGCCCTTTCCACACAGTAGCCTCTCACACATCAGGTTTCTTCAGTACTCAGGCTTCATACACACACTAGGCTCCTTCCGTACACAGGCCTTCTTTACTTACCAGAACCTTTCTACATATCAGGCCCTCCCCACACTCATACTTCCCACGTACGACGCTCCTTTCACACACACATCCTTCACACACCATGCTCCTTCCACGCAGGCATCTTCCACGCACCAAAATCCCTCTACATACTGGACCCCTATCACACACCAAGCCTCTCCCACACACATATTTCTCACACACACGAGGTTCCTTCCACACACAGGTCTCACACAAACCGGGTTCCTTCCACACACCAAACACCACACACCAGACCCTTTCCCGCGCACTGAACCTCTTCCACACACCGGACCCCATCCACGCATGGCCCTATCCACACATTAGACCCCATCCACGTACGTTCCCATCCAGTACCTATCCACACACCAGGCCCCATCCACACCGCAGACCCATCCACACACCAGACCCATCCAATTTGCATTCGGGAATAACATCCATTTGGCTCGATAAGGATGGAAGACTGTAGAATTAGTATCTCTAAAATCCAGAGATGCGATACTAACAAAAAGAGAGAACACCTTGAACATCCGGGGCCCAAGACTCTTCAACGCCTTGCCTGCTAACACCAGAAACAGTATGGGATGTACAGTAAAGAAGGTTAAGAGTGTAGTGGACAAGTACCTCCAGAGTGTTCCGGAGCAGTCAAGCTGTGGTAGCTGTGTTGGCCTACGGGCCGCGGCTTCCAACAGCTTGGTCGACCAGTGAGCCAATCCAACATCCTGGGCCCAGCCCGGGCTGTAATGGTGAAGACCCCCCGAAGGCTTCACTAGGTAT
>JAUTXX010508941.1:0-12055 GCA_032273605.1 Panulirus laevicauda | reverse complement strand
GTGGATATATCCTGCTGGCCTCCCCCGGATAGACGCCCATCTCTCATTGAATTTCTTTTTTTTTTTTGTCTCTACATCTCTCTGTCAGTAATTTGGAAAGTGTAGGTCATTGTTAACAGTCATAAAATCACATAGATATGTTATCATACTTCATGCCGACTGCACGGTACGGGTATGATACGGCTGTACAGTACGGGTATGATAAGGTTGAGATATCTCATTAGACCGTATTTCTGAAGAAGTGCTCGGTTGGGTTCTGACATCAGTTTGGTGCTCACGAAATGAGATCAGACAAGGTTTTTTTTTTTTTACAAGCATTGGTGCTTGTTATGGAAACAAATAGTTTAGAATTTAACAGTGGTTGGTTCTGTAGCCGTAATACCCTTAGGAATGTTTCATGGAGGCAAGTACCTCTGACTTTCATGACTTATCACGAAGATGATATGAATTATCGAGAGAAAAGCTTTGGAAAATTTGCAACTAGTAATTCTTATGATAAGTCGCTAGAATATCTCACAATTTGTCGTATTTGAAGACAGAACATTTGTAGACATTGATTATCAGTAATTATTAGAATTAAGAAGAATTCTTATTCGTTTTATTTGACATAAAAATCGCATTGATAGTCTGATATATTGTTATAACTGCACAATCGACAAATCGAATCTGATCTAAATAATTAGAATATAAATTGAAATTGACTTTAGAAAGATTTACTTGAGTAACAAGCAAAAAATGACAGAAATTTGTAACAACCTTATGATCACACTTGCACCGTATATATACGAAGCAATCAGAGTAATGTAGTAACTCAATCTTATATAACTCTGGTCTTACTTTAACAACCTGAGATAAAGATCCTTATACAGTGAATCAATGAAGAACGTCAAGCAATGAAATGATGGAGGATATAAGTGTATGGTTGATGACAAAGTTGTTTATTGTTAGTTTACTACATTAGGCAAAATATAGACATAAAATATAGACAGTGATTGGTTTATAAAGACAAGAAAATGACAGTTTAAGTCTCTTGATATCATCAACTCCTTAATCTTCTAAGATGTCTAAGTTACATAAGTATCTAGCTGGAGGATATGACAATAATCTTGTTATGCCTATCTTTTAGGTTAATCACTTCGAGACTGGAAAGGCGAATAAATGTTTGAGCAAAGAGGAAAACGCTAAATTTAATTAAGTGGGTACTATAGTGATATTATAAATGTCCGGTATTCGTAAATAAGAAGACAGAATCTCTGGGACAAGCTTCATCAAATTTTCATCAATCAGTATCATCAGGCTCTGAAATGTTAGAAATGAAAGATTGTTATAGTTTGCCATAAAATCATTCAAAATTTTTTTTTTATTTCAAAGTGATTGTTTATAGAAGAAAACGATTATAAGCAAAATTAAGGTAAACACCACTGCTTGAAATACTGAATGCTCTGGATATAAATGGATACAGCCTCCTTTTCAAAAGCTTTGCAGTATAAAGAAAGGAGAGTGAGAGGAACTCTTATTTGAAATACCGCATCAAAACTCCGACTTGAATATACCAATCTGCACAAGATGCATATAAGATATAAATTATTTAGTTTCTCTCCCTTTTTGTATTCAGAAAGTTCGGATTAGCTAAGTTTCTAATCTACAATTGCTTCATAACACGATGAAGGATGTTTGTGATGGGCTTATGGCCAAATTAATTCATTAGATGCAGTGTTGATATTTCATATACTGTACAGGCATGTGAGAGGAGAAAACGTTTGAAACAAGGTACAAGAAATATTCCTTGGTCTATCGTCATCATATGATCCATTCAGAAAAATAAGTTAAAAAAAGCAAACAATGTATGTTATAGGTTACCATATTATACTTCTCATTCTGCCGTTCTTTCAGAACTTGTCTTTCATAGAGAACGAATCACTATAGGATAAACTACACTGTATGTAAACCCAGAGTATTATCGAAGTAACTAGATATAGTTTCTGATTCTTTTTAGCTTTAACAATGAGAAAAGGAATCGCATTAAGACTATGACCGAAAAGAAAACATATCTGTACTATCAAGGAATCAAATCTGAGCAATCACGCATCAAGACTGAAAGCGAAATCGAAAATTTTTACTCGAAAATTGCTGTACGGAGATAATTTACATTGATTTTGGAGGTAATGTGATTCCATATTATCCTGTGATAAGGCTAGTTTAATCCCTGGTATCTCAGAAACCTTTCCTATTATGCTATAAATCAATGAAGACTGTTTAGCCCAGAAACGGTGAGCAATGCAAACGATAACATGAGAAGTGGTCTTGAGCATCATCCATGATGGTTTCGTATGCTGGGCCAGACCGACAGTAAAAAGTGGAGTAATAGAATGTCGGGGATAGAACTGGAGACTTGAAGGAAGGTGTGGGGTGTGGGAGGAAGACGGCCAGGGAGGAACACGATGAAGCGTCCAACGAGATGGGGGTGTGTGGTCTGCGAAGATATACAGTCTTGTGTTATTGTTACTAACTTATTCTTTCTGAGGAAAGTTTCTGTACAGTGTGAAACGTTAGGGAAATGAAGTTCGACAGCTCTCACCTGTGTTTACTTCATATCTTAATCTAGATAGACAAACTGACACACACACACACACACACACACACACACACACACACACACACACAATTTACTCACTTTGGAAGAGAAGGCTGACGGGTGACCTTATCGCAACCTTTAAATATTCAAAACGAATCGATGATGTGGACAATGAACAGTTCCTCGAGAAATTTTGCAAGAGAACATCCAAGGAACATAAATACGACGTTAATTCAAGAACAGCTCTTTGATGCTATAAATGATTCTATTACAAGCAGACAGCTGCAACGGAGGCAAAAAAAATGCACAGAGGACCATGAGGAAGCATTTCTTCAGCAGCACAGATCTGGACTCGTGGAAAAAGCCAAGCGTAGAACAAGTAAATGTGGCTATCACAGGAAGTTTCAAGGAAAAATATAAGACTTAAACATATATGACACAAACAAAGATAAGAGGCAGGTTCCCTTGAGGCGGGTCCCCAGAGTACGACAAAGATGAAACAAGTACAAAGATGGGCTACAAAACTATTTCCAGCCCTGAGAAAGCTGACGTATGAAGGAAAGCTAAATGGATTAGATACCTATTCTTTTAAGAAGCGTGGGCTTTACGGTGATCAAATACAAGCTTTCAAAATCTGGAGAAATTCACCAACGTTTATCAAGGAAACACCGCTAACGGACAGTGGACTATAAAAGATGTAATACTGACGCGGAAAATATTCTTTACAAACAGATTCATTGAGCAGAGGAATAAGTTGCCGTCAAACTTTGTTAATGCAGATACTTTAAATCTCTTTAAAAGAGTTTAAACAAATTTATTAGCATTTCAGGTATCGCCATAATAATCTCTTGAAAAAATATACACATACATTAATTTCATTCTCTTTCCAAAATTCTAAGAATACACTGTAGTTCTACAGAAGATGGGAGAGTGCAGCAGGATTGTGTAGAAAGATTTCCTTCTTCCTTTTATTCTGCTACATTTCATGCGGGCTTCATATATGCATGGCATTTCTTCACCTCTATATAGATCCTGCTGGTTGCTGTTGCCAGAGGGAGTTAGGGTGGGAAAAGAACACTTATCATTATTCTACTCTGATCTCATTCACTCAAAGTAGAATAATAGATAAATCCCAAACCAGATAAACGAGACATGGGACAACAGACGCTCTGTCGTTTGCTTATCCCATGAACTCCAATGAGCCACAATACTGATACAAGCATCCATTGTGCGCGTCAAGAATTGCAGCCCTGTACTGAGACAAACACACAAACCGATAGCAGCCCTATACTGAGACAAACACACAAACCAATTATACGCTTATCAGATATAATTTCCTTTTATCTGTATATAAGAAAATCAGTAACTGGTATAATCTGAAGACGCACTATATACTTAGTTAAATGAATATAACTTCGCATGAAACATACGCGTAGGATCTCCGGCAGGAATGTACTCACAGGTTGTAAACCCCAGAAACTGACTTACCGAGGCTGAACATTACCTCGAGAGTGGTTGACAGTAATGACATATGAACAATGATTGGATTCCTCTAAATTCCTACACAAGTTTTCACACATATTTGGAGGTGCTGGTCTCCTGGCTTTCCCTTCGCTCCGCACCACAAATAAATCTCAATAATTAATTCGGGCGCAGCTGTGAAATTCAAAGCTGGCGTTTGGAAATAACATGCCTGGTTAAATCATTAACATGGCTTGAAAGGCAATGATAAACTCAGTCCTATATAATTCTAACATGAGGGTTATTAGTAAAGTGCACTAAGAGGGAAGATAAGTGGAGTGGAGAGTAAATAAGTGATTTGACTTAGTGCATTAACATGAAGGATAAGTGCAATGAGAGGAAGGAAAAGTGCAGTACGAGAGTACAGTTGAGGTCAAAGTGCATTAATCATGATGAAGGGTTAGTAGAGTAAGTGGAATGATAAGTGAGGTTCTTACTAAGATTACATTTCAGACTTACAGCTCATAACTCCAATAATAGAGCATAGTATACAATTTCTTAACTAAACACACACACACACACACACACACACACACACACACAATCCTATGTGTGTATCTAAACACAGGAGCAAAGAAACTAAACATATACAAAGCTAAAAGACAGGGCAACAAGAACGTAAAACTCTCTCCTCGTAACACATAAATAATAATGATACTCACACAAACTAATGCACATGAAGAATGATATATGTGAACATATACACTAACACAAGACACAATCATATACAAACACATAAGAAATTAAACAGAAAAACAGATATGCTCGCAAGTACACCCACTAAAGAATTATTCGGCACCCATGGCTCTGTTACGCCCCGCAGCGATCGCTGGTGTGGTTGGTACCCCTATGTGTGTGTGTGTGTGTGTGTGTGTCAAAGTCATATAATATTTTCTGTAACCACGTGTTGTATGGAGTGGTTAATAAATGGGAATACATAGTGTCAGTACGAAAACCTAATATAATAATCAAATCCACAATCTGTATAAATGTGTACATAGTAACCAAGGAATCGGATTGCCACTTAGATATTTCTTATATTGTGAGATGCAACGACATTGCCCCACATTATTACAAAATGTGGATGATAGAAAGTATATAAACGTTCAATAATACACTGGTCAACAAAGAATTTGTTTCATGGAAAAAGTGTTTTTTATTTATTTCTACACACTGAATCCAAGTATGTTTTCAGAATTTCTCTATCACCCATAGTTTTTTGTTCCCTCGTACTCGCATATCATTACGTACAGCATATAAGTACCAGTACTCTACGGAGCATTTGAAACAAAAAGTTTAACAAACACAGCTATTTTCATTGCTTGTGAAGTGTAACAGCTTCTTTATGAAAGCACAAGCCTAGATAAATGAGTCAGCAAGGGCCTGCAGAAACACGACTGGAAATGTTGGGACATTCAAAGAGAGGCCACTCCTGAGTAGCGGTTCTCTGTCAGTTGTAGGCTGGAAATCAACTGTGTAAACAGTGTCTTTTCCACACTGTTGACAGATTGTGCATTTGTGTATTCATGTGTTGTTCTGATACTCCATCCATTATTATAATGCCGAGAAACTGTGTAAATAGTCCTGGACATTTCTTTCTGCTACATCACAAAAACATTCTTTCACACCCCTCTTTCAAAGATGCGATGAGCATTGCTTCAGTTGGAAAGTGGGTGACCTGGATAAAAGTTGGGGTGCCCATTTTTGTTGTGTCACATGTCAGGTTTCTCACAGCATGGGCAACAAGTTCACACCAAAGATCACGCTTTGGATTGCTACTTCTGCCTGACAAATATCAGTGATATAACATCAAAATCCAAGCATATTGTTAAATATCCTAATTCACCATCTGCTATAAGGCCAGTACCTCGCAGTCAGGAATTACCTGTGCCAGAGCCTCCAGGAAACATGACACTGAGTGACGATGAGTCAGGTGATTAGAAAGTAGACCAAGTAGAGGACAATATGGATCCAACATTTGAAACAAACTGTTCTTCAAGTGAACCACATTTCCTGAGTCTAGGAGATCTTAATGATCTCTTCCATGATTTAACTTTGTCTTTAGAAGCAAACTGAAGTTTTGGGTTCCAGATTAAATGGTTAGAATCTTCTCTTGGGTTCCAGGTTAAAGGGCTGGAATCTTCTTCAGAATGAAACTAAAGTTTGTTTTTATCGTGATCACTAGGTCGTTTTCAAAGATTTTTTCTCTCTTAAAGATGGTCTGATGTTTTACTTTGACATTCGTTCTGTTATGGAGACACTTGGTCACGAATATAACACAGATGAGTGGCGCTTGTTTATTGACTCGTCAAAAGTAAGCTTGAAAGTGGTTCTACTCTACAACGGAAACAAGTTTCCCTCCATTACTCTGGCTCATGCAGCTAACATGAAGGAATCATATGATAACATGAAGCCTCTTTTGGAAAAAACATTATGTATGGGGACTTTAAAGTAGAAAGTATGGGGTGACCTAAAGGTTGTGGCACTTTTTCTCAGAATGCATTTTGGTTACACAAAGTTCTGTTGTTTCCTATGTTTGTGGGACAACCAGGACAAGAGAAATCATTATGTAAAGAAAGTGTGGCCAAAACGAACATCACTGACTCCATGAAAGGAGAATGTCATCAATCCTCCTCATCTTGATGATCCTGAGAAAATTGATCTGCCTCATTTGTACATTAAGCTTGGGTTGATGAAGAGCTTCATCATAGGTATGGATAAAACTGGCCATGGATTCACATATTTGAGGAATAATTCGCCAGAATCAGTGATGGAAAAATCTAGGAGGGTATTTTTGTAGGACCAAAGATTAAAGAAATAATTTGAGATGGAAAGTTCGATGAAGAGCTAAATGGACTTGAAAAAACTGCATGGCTGTCATTTATGAGAGTTTGCAAAGATTTTGGAGGGAATCATGGATCAGAAAACTACTGTGGTGTTGTAAAAGATCTGCTAACTTCATATAAAGCTCTGGGATGCAATATGAGTCTAAGAATTCACTTTCTGGACTCGCACTTAGACTTTTTCCCGGAAAATCTTGGGGCAGTCACTAATGAGCATGGCAAAAGATTTCACCATGACATTTAGGACATGGAAAAGAGGTACCAAGGAAGGTGGAGCCCCTTTTATGTTGGCAGATTACTGCTGACCTCTGAAGAGGGATGTTCCCGAGACCAAATATCTTACACTTCTACATTTTAAAAGTAAGTTTTTTAAGTGTAATACCAGCCTTATTTAAATGATTAATAAACACTTATTGTAAAATTCAATTGTTCTGTCACTTAAAAACCCATGCCTGGTAGAACAATTCTGAAAACATATTTGAATTCAGATTGTGGAAAGTGTTATAAAGTCCACCCATTTTAGTTCGTGGGACAAAAAAATTGTTGACCAGTGATTTATTAGCGTCATAAATTTTCCGTATATGTTGGCCAGAGGAGGCATTGATATATTTTACATTATCATTTCACACACAGAAGACTTTCAGTGTTATATTTCAGTATTGAAAGAAAAAGCTTTTTGGGCCTTAAAAATACTATGAGGTATTGTCTCCATTTTACAATTTTTGGGAAAAGGATTTGCTCTAAACCCTTTGTATAGGACCTACTTTTCTTGCTAAATACGATTTGAGGCTTGAAATTCTGTCTGGTGGTCATTAATTCTGTAATTAAGCATTTAAATAAAAACACATTTCATGATAAATCACTTCACATATATCAAAATCTGTTGGACAGAAAGAGCATTATGTTACAGTTCACATTACTAAACCCAGTGCAGAAGCCTTTTATTTCATTTATTTATTTTGAATCTTTTTTCTTTTTCAAAAAATTTTGCTTCAGAAACTCAGTATAGGGTTTGTGTTTCACGCTGAATACAATTCTGGGGTAGATACCTTGTTTGTTTGGCCATTTAAGTCTTTTCAGTATTAAATGATATATTAGGACTTTTTGAAGGTTATTTTTCATAATGATTTAGTATTTATCTTCCAGAGGAAGCATCATAAGACATTCTTGTTTAGTACTTAAGTACAGAAGGCTTTATGGTAATTCTGAAAAATTTTTGCTCGAAATATATCTAAAAGTATTACCTGCATTTTTTGCTGTTTATCTTTAGAAAATATAATTCTTTCAAAACCTCAGTATGGAGGCTATTTTTTCGGGCTAAATACGATTTTCTTTGAAATGCTGTTTGGACTTCTTTTATTCCTATAATTAAACATTGAAATGATTGCATAGTTAATATATTTCATGAGTATTTGCTTCATAATTATTCTCTGTTTGTAGGCTAGAAAATGAGCCTTTCATTAGTTCTATTTCCTATATTTCATATTTTCCTTCGAGAAAAGGATTTGCTTCAAACCGTCTTTGTAGGGACTATTTCTCATACTGAATATGTTCCTGTGGTTGAAATGGCATTTGATCACCAATCCACCATATCGAAGCACCTCACACCTTTCACTGGTTTTCCCACCATCGCCTTGGTTCACTTCATATATGGCACGTCTTATCCCATAAACCACATCAGTTCCATTCACTTTATACATTGCAAGCCTCGCACCTTCCTGAATTTTTCCTTACTTATACAATTTCATATAATCTGCCCTTATAATGGCATCCAAAAAAAGGATCATAGTGATAGTGCTGGATGTAATAATGTTCTAAGGAGGAAGGATATTGCCCGTACCATTAGATAGAAAGTGGAAATCTTTCAAAAATTAGATCTGGGTGCATCAGTTTGTCTTATGGTCCTGAGAATGAAACAACTTTAGTCTGCAAAATACCTTTGAAGAGTTTAAAGAAAGAAATCTTTTTATACACCTAAATGACTCTTCCACTTTACCAGGGTAGTTTCATTTGCACAAAATCTTCTGGCTCTCATGACTCTTGAACATAAACCATTCAGTGCCAGGCCCCACAGATTACCCCTGAGCTTACCTTCACTGGTTCATTTTCCCTGGTTCAGCATAGTGTCAGATGTCATCCCCAGTAGACATCAGTCCATTCATGACTCACCTTACTGATGTTCAGGCCTCAGTACCCCACTCCAGCTATACATTTCTTTCTTGGTCTCTCCTATCCCTTCCTTCCTTCCTCTACTTCTGAAATGTAGATCCTTTTAGTATGGCATTCTTCACTCATCCTCTCCATATTCCTAAACCAGTTCAGCACATCCTGGTTGGTTCACTTGGTCAAACTGCGCTTACAAATAAACCTCCCTCTTACATTGTCGTTCCTTATGCAATCAGCCTATAACACACACATAACGTACTCAGCATTCCATAAATGCATCCACCACCATCCCTTTCTCCTGGATTCAAAGCCCAAAACTGGCTTCCATACAACAGTGTTGGGACTACTGTACTCCAAACATACCCATCTTTGCTATACTAGATTCTAACCTCTTCTTGCATATGCTCCTGAATGCACACAGGACTTTGTGACTCAAGTAAAGCACCCAAAATCCTCCAGGTCTTCTTTATTCAAACAGCTACAACTCATCATCTTAATTTTGTTTACATTTACTCTCAGCATTCTGTTCCACAATCTCCCAGACTCTTTCAACAGGTTCCGCAGTTTTTGTGTGGAGTCTTCCACCAGAATAGTCATCACTCACTCCCCACCACCACCACATGTTGTAGACCTTTGTTCACGGTGGCACCACACATGTAGACTCACCTCCATCAGAAACTACTCATCCTCTTCATTGTCTCCTCGCACATGCATTACTCTCCCGGTAAAAACACCTTAGCCCCTCCATTTACATGTAACACCTTTCACAAGGCCTTTGTCAACCCAATCATACAATTTTTCCAGGTCTATGAATGTCATGAACAGTTCATTCTTCAAGTACTTATCACGCAAATTCTTTGAAATAAACAAATGGTATACACACCTTCTAACCCTCCTGAATCCACATTTTTCTTCACCAATCAAGTTGTTCTGTGCATGCCACTAACCTTTCATTCACCATTATACCTTACCAAGTATACTCAAGCATCCCCTTGCTCTTGTATATATGCATTTCACTTGTCCTTAGGCATTTCACTTTGGGCCATATAAATGTTAATTATTCATTTCACAACACTATCATCCCTTCCTTGAGAAACTTAACTGCAATCCCATCCTCTTTGCTACACTTCTTATGCAAGGCTTTTGCTAATCCCATCAAGTCCAACTACTTAGCTACTTATACAAAGATTTTGCTACATCTAATATCCCCACACCTTTCACCACTCTTTCATCCCAAACATTAAACTGTCCTTCAAATTCCCTCTCTCTCTCCTTTGCATGTTACCACATTCCCCTCCAATCTTCTCATTGTCGCCCCCATTTGTTCTCTTCATATTATTCACCTTTAAGAACATTTTCTTATTCTCTCCGAAGTTTATCAGCACTCTAACTCCATTTCTTATTTGCCCTCTTAGACTAATTTCTCTTGAACTCCTCCCAGTTAGTTACTTGCACTACATTCCTGCAGATACCATCTTAACATCCCCCTTTTCTTTTTTACCAGCAGTTCCTGATTCCACCACTTACTGATATTTGCATTCCTCACAATCCACCTGCATATGTAAGCACCAGTTCCATCCCGTCCCCTTCTTTGTACTCTCAACATATAATATTCTTAATCTCTTTATATCTCTCCACAAAGCCCTATTTTCCAAGCTCACAAACTTTCATTTCTTTTACATACAATTTCACTGGGTGTCAAGTTGCATTCTTTTGACCCAGGTAAATGTTATTTCTTTCAGCCTTACCCACAACTGGACTGCTGGCATTCTGTCTGCAACATACAGTCTCTTCCTTGTCACACATAACACTTAACAAAAACTTAACTCACACAACTCTCAGGAGCTCATACTGGTAGGATGTATCACTCTATGCCTAGTTGTCAGACCAGGTGAGGTCAGCGCCCAGCCAAGCCACCAAGACCACAGAGCATTACTCCTGACAAATCTTATGGCTGAGTGTTCCTTCACTTTAATTTACATTAAATAACCCTTCAGTTTACTTGTGTAATTTTTTATTATATTGGCTCCAGCTTCTCACTACCCATGTACATCCTGTGGATGTGGGCAAGGTTTTATTAAGGATTTTATAATAATGGGACCAGATGGAGCATACAAAGTATATCTGTTCTACATAAACTAAAGTAATCAGGAAGAAAAGTTTTAAACAAATTGATTCAAGTGAAATTAAGGCGTCACTCCAAGCCTTAACTATGGAAAATTTAATACTACAGGATGAGATACAGCATCTGAAAACCTGATCCTCACTACTTCTCCCCACCATCCTGGTCCAACCCTACCTCATTCAGACCCTCCCCACACAAACTAACTTCTGACACCCAGCACCCACTATCTGCCCCAACCCTCCTCACCTGGTACCTAACCCTCACTCCCCCCATCCTGCTAGCTCCTGTCACCCTTACCCAAACTCCCAATCCCATCCCTCCACTAAGGCCCTCCCTTACTCTAATTCCATAACATCCTCCCAAGTTTGCATCACACCTCAACCACCCATCCAGCTGTTCCCCTCCTCCCTCCTCATGGGACGACTTTCTCCCCTTTCCACCCACGTCGACCATACTCACAAGCAATCAATTTGCAGTTCTTAGTGACTTACAAGAAAAGAGCTAAGATGACTGACCTCACTTAGACCTTAGGTCTGTGTGGTCTGTGCATCTATTTAACTCTCCCCCCCCTCTCTCTCTCTCTCTCTCATAAATCAGCATCTTTACTTGGTGATGATGTCATTTTCCACCAGCTGTCTCTCCGGTCCCACTGGTTGTTGCATAATTCCCTCAGGAATTAGGTTGTACACTGTATCTGTATTTTGAATCATTTTTATATATTTTGTACTGGTATATCATTACTCATTTTAAATGTTACCCTTTTTTATGATGGTGACTGTTTCTGCCTTTCTCCTATTTTCATTGTGAACATGAAAATGTTGTTTT
>JAUTXX010508940.1:0-21963 GCA_032273605.1 Panulirus laevicauda | reverse complement strand
GTTCATAACAGAGGAGTGGGCCTTCGAAAGAATATCCTCACTTGGCCCCCTTCTCTATTCCTTCTTTTGGAAAATAAAAAACGGGAGGGGAAGATTTCCAGCACCCCGCTCCCTCCCTTCCTACTGATTTTTGTATTTACCAAAGACTACTTTCAGTGAACGGATTAAAAAAAAATCTTTACCAAATTCATTTATACCATATGGGCAATTCGACACAAATACAAGCTACCCAACGTAACGTTTTCTTTTGTCTGTAAGGGATGCAGTGAAGAAATGCAAGAAGTTTCTGGACAAAACGTACCAGACCAGCTCCGTGGGCATGCATTCAGTAGCTTCCAACAGTTTGGTTGACTCAACAACCAGCCTGCGCAGAAACGGGCTGTGAGGACAGACTTACGGAGACTATACCAATATAAAGGATACGTGGCTTTCCTTTCGTAAATTTAACTTCATGTACTTTTCCCAAAGGCACAGGCAAATAAACAATTTTTCATAATCTAGATCTCAAGTTTACTAGGGTCCTCTATCTTATCCTAAGCTTTCCTTTAACTTACAAAGGTCACTTGGTAGCGTTTTCTTTCGTTTATAAATACGTACCACTTCCTAACGTGTTTTCATGTCTTGGTTACATTGTCATGTCTCTTACTGTAGAGTTCGTCGTTTGAATATATTAGAACGTATGGTTTCGTACGAGAGTTCTTCCTTTTTCCCCATTGTAACAAGTAACTCTATATAGGATATTCCTGACTCCACAAAAACGTAAAAACTATGTACGTTTTTCGCACACAGCACAGCAATGATTCAATCCACACACTGAAAGGGAAAAAGTGAACACGTCGAAACAGAAGCTTTCTGCATGCATGCACTTAAGGTAACATGTAACCCCAATAATAGCTCACAAACCAAACACAGCAAGCAAAGAAAACCCAAATGATCACAGGAAACCGCAAACTATCTTATCGAACATTAGGAGTGTAAGCATTCGCCTTACCTCACTCTTGTCATCACCCTTACATTTCTTAGGAACGTATACAATTAAAGACGATTAAATACTTAAGGTAATAAACGTCTAACTTCAACCTGAGTGTTTATTTAGAAACGGAAGATGATCCTTCCTGAGCTTTTCCAGTCGGTTCATGAAACATCCGAGGCGGTGTCAGTAAAAATCTTTGGGAAAAGGTTCTCAATGACTGAAGCAACTTTGGCCTCCGCATTGGTAGCGAATCCTGAACATCCTAGTCCAATTTTGGCGAGTCCTACTGGAGAAGTGCATTACAATAATACGAGGTCAATATAACCCAGATGCCTTCGTTTGATGCTTGTCCTTGTGAAATAAATGACGTGGGTGTTTCACAACTTCCATTCTACATGATTTGTATATATAACAGACCCAGAGAACCAAAGGAAAATATGTGTAAAATCAGACATCTACCCTACTCAATACACACTCTACTGGTAAAACATTGCTTTAGAAACCTGTCAACAATATTTTAGTCTTTATACTGTTCACGTTACAACTGTCAGTATATGCAGTGATGGGTGCGCAAACTGGTCTCGCTATAATTTTAATGGTGTGGGCCAAGGTTTAGCGATCAGCAAGGTGGACGCTCTGTCCAGAGAGTCAGCTGGAAGTTAATAAACCATTCTAATTTGTAACTCGGCTTTTGAAAAAATATACTTAACCAAATTTCTAAACGAAACCCCAATGCTTTTTTTACACTGACAATGTAAATTAAATGGTTTTTCCAGTTAAAAAAAAATAGCCCTGTAGTAAAAAAAATTAGCAAGCAAAATTTTCAATTTTGTTAAGCAAAACAACTTGAGTAAGTTGTTAGTGTGATGTTGTTATCCTCCTCGTCAGCGTTAACAGATCGTTGTGCCACCGAGCCAATGATAGTCGTCTGCCAAATCAGCAGATCTGATTCTAGTCTCCCAATGCGCTAAAATTATTTCTATTGTGCTCGAGACGAATCAATATGACACTGTAGCTAAAATAATCAAATACACTCTCAACAACAACAAGAAAGCCCATTAGGCCTAACAAAACAACATTGGTCGAAATGGTCGTCAAGCACCAAGACATGGCTCTCACACACTTAACATTCTCATGGCGTACAATATGACAAAAATATGCCATATATAACCCTTCCCACATCATCATCTACCCACATTCCCAAAGTTAATACGAATTTCATGAAGTCAAGGGTCGAGAATCTTCCTGACCTTGCCGTACAAACCATGCCAAAACTCGCAGGCCGACCGCTCCACAGGATATACTCATCAATATTCTTCTCAATGAAGAGTTAATATTATCTTATACACAGCCTTACCTTTAATCTACGCAGATTGCCATCCCTTGCTGCGTTGAAAACCCCGTTCTTAAACTCCATGTTTGTTATTCAGTGACCAAAACACTGGAGAGAACGAGACTCAAGAACACATCTCCACCCGACACACTCCAACAGCTGACTGGCCAAACATTCGTGGTGTGCAGCCGAGCCTCCCGCGCTCCTCGCTAGAGGGCCGTCGTCGCCGCCATAACAAATGCGCACGTGGTTAGTTCACGAGCCAAAAACGGCAGCAAAGGTTAAAATGAGGACTACTACCACCCCATCTGTCCTAGTAGAATGTTCATGATGTAATCTTGAACATCGCATTTGATACTCACCTCTGTTGTAAATCGATTAAGTGAAGCATGGTTATATCCAGTAAAGGTGTCGAGATATGGCAGCAAAGGTTAAAATGAGCGACTACCCCCACCCCATCTGTCCTAGTAGAATGCTTATGATGTAATCTTGAAACATCGCATTTTGTTGCTCACCTCTTAATTCGATTAAGTGAAGCATGGTTATATCTAGTAAAGGTGTCGAGATATGGATAGACAGGTTAAATTTCTTCAGGATTGACTTGTAGGAACGGATTTGAAGAAATTGAGTTTGTTGGAGGTTTCTGAGGGATCCAGCAAGATTAAAAGAAAGGATAAACGAAGAAACTCATAAAGGTAATGAAGCCTAGATTTCAACCCAACTGCTCCACTGTTACTAATAGTAGGCTGTCAATCAAAATGAAAAAAGTTTAACATTCCAGCAAAAAAACAGGCATCTAAGACACAAATGTATGTTTTATCCTAAACGGACATTAACAGCCAAAGATCTTATACAGTATACGTATTCGATAAACATAGTCTATTCAGTTGATATTTAACAGATGAAGAGTTCGACTGAATTTGGGCAGATGGCAATCACGTTATCTATAATTATATCTCGTGCAGTCACAGTTCTGTATAAGTGCACAAGACTGAACCCCTGTTTGGGCTGCTATATGACAGTATGGAGGATTTATGCTCACTGTGTCGCCACCGATCACAAGAGCTTTATGGTAAATTTATATCACCTGAAGAATTGGAGATTAATCCTATTTTCCAACAACCCTGACCTTGTTAAATTTGGGTACCAGTGCCCGTGATTGGCGCCATAAAAAGCACGTATGTTAAAGTTCAAAATTAACATATACTGTCATCTAAGAACACCCAGGTCACTTTTTTGCCGATGAATAACCGGGTAGAACCTTGTAGAATATTTTTTTTTCATTAGTGTGGTTTCGAAAATTTCCAATCACCCTTCTGATATCTTCACATCCCTTCTCGCTCTCTTGTACTCCCACAGTAATTTTTTGCTCGCTTGTTTCCAATAGTCATTTTCATACTTTCAATGTCCAATTTTCCATTAGTAGTTTCCCTCCATACAACCATCATCATATAACATCACATTCTCAAACCTGATTTATTACCTCATACATTTCGTTGCAAGTTTACTATATTTTTCAATCCCATTGCCATTTCTTTGTATGTCATCTGTGGCTTGGTTTCCATAACTGTTACCATATAAGCTTCCATTTACCTGTCAACTATCCCTCTTATCACAGGATTTTAATGACCTATCAAGTGTCTTTTCCCGTTTCATTATCACCCACAACTACTCAAATTCGGCAAGGATATACATTTTGGCAGCGACATCAAAGTTCATTTCTGACACCAGTATATTTTTTTCAGTTATGGCTGTAAACAAAGAACATATGACCATAACTGGCCATTAATTCTCACAACTCATTTATTAAACAAATCCCTACATAAGCATGAAATCTTTTGATGTTTTATGCATTTCTTTTCAGTTCCTAACTATTAAAAGTACATTTGGAGAGATTCTGTGCATATGTATTGTGTTGCATAGTGGTATTTTTGACAGGCCTTAGTAAAGAGGAAGCCATTCTACCTGCACCAGCCTGTGCACCAGAGGATGTGACCTATGAGAGTGTATGGATTTGATCCACCCCTGTAAATGATAATAGAATTAAAATATTGATAAAATTAGATGTTTATATACACCTAGACATCTTCCCATTGCATCATCTTTCCTTAGTTTTCTACGCATGAGAGAAAAACTATTACTTTCATGTCCATAAGCCTGACTTATCTGCCCACATCAAAATTAAGTTCAGTTCAGTCCAAATATTTGTGCAAGCAAAGTGTGTCAGATATCCAAAGCTAGATTTCAGTAGTGCTTGCAATTAGTTGCACACCCTTGTCCGAGCAACTTTTTTAAATCGTCAATAAGCAACTTACTGATGTTACTGGACTCTGCCAGCAAACAACTAGATTTAGTGAATTGTTATTTTTGGCAAGGCTGTACCCTCGTCAATGGATGAAAAGGTCAGTTTTGTTTGAGGAACTTCTCACTTCAAAGAGGTTCATCATTTCGTTGCCTCCTCGAAATATAGACAAAACTTCTTTACGAGCCCCATAAATGGGTCCTGGAGTTGTTTGCTTAGAAAACAACTTCCCAGGAACCAGTTTATGAAACACTCTAGCGCTGTGAATTCTCAAAGACTACTATGTATTGTTACCTCCATAGGATACCACACTATGTATTGTTATCTTTATAAGATACCACACTTTCAGCTTCAAATAACCATGTAAAGAATATTGGTCATTTGATTAAAAAAAAATGTATAACACGCCTCAGAAAGAAAATATCACCGTGAAACTGCCCCATATAAAAGGAAGAATGAAAAGCAAAATAGTATCAATGTAAGAAAGAGAAAGGAAGATGTAAGCATAAGAGCATTTGTCACTAAGTGTGGATATAGCCAAAGAGAAAGATCAAGGCATAGGTGAAAGAGGTCTTACTGAAAAATCCCTTACCCATGATTATACCTATTTCACTCTAGTCTTCAACCATTAATATCTGAGGCTTAATCATATACAATCTTATAGATCCATTAAGTTTTCGTCAAATAATATATAAATATTCTTGGTTATATAAAAATTCACAAACAATTTCCACTATTCTTTACCACTAAATAATTTTGTCTGTGATTTGCACTTGAATGACTAAGCATGACCATGATGTAAGTACATGGTGCATTTCAGACTACTGATATATTGAACTGCATATCATTTTGCAAATACTACAATGAATCATGACAAGTGAAACCTATCAGTGACAGGTCTGTATATGGTGTTTGTCTGCTCTTACCATTGATCAAAAGGAGTACTGACAAATAAAATGTCTTTGAATAAATGAAGCTAACTTTCAGCCAAGATTACATTAAGAGTGAAGAATCTGTTAATCAAAAAAAAGTTGAGAAAATGTTGGCTATATGGGCATTATAATCAAAATTAACTGGTACCAGTGAGCTCCCACATCATCTATCTAAATCCCTGTCATGCATTCACAGTTATTTTATGCAAGAAAGAAGCAAAAAAATATTGTTTTTAACTGAATGATCAGCCTCTAAATAAAAATGGCATTTAAGTGAAAAAGAAACTACGTGTAAACTATTATGTGAAAAACATGAACCAGAGATTTATGAAAATATATGAAAACATAAGGAAAATGAAGGATTTTGATGCATAAATTTGGTGTATGAGTGCATATACACACATTAGATTTATTACAATAAGACTGCTAACCTTGCTAATAAAACTGCTAAAGTGCACCTGATTTTGAAAAAATAATATAAATTTATGTTCTAAAGATACAATTACAAACAATTCAAGTTAATCAATACAATGGTAACCAACTTAAGGTAATGCAAATGCTTATGCATCACAGTGAAAGATAGAACCACCTTTAACCTACATAGTAAATGTTCACATCAGATTTATGAAAATAAATAAAGTCATAAGCTAATGGAATGCGAGTGATGCCACAGTTTGGTGCAAGAGTGCATATAAACAAACCTAAAGTGCTATAACCATAATGGTAAAATCTCCCTTGAAAATGCTCATGTGAAGTAGGAATTAGAAAAAAAAATTAGATATAAGGAACTTTAAGGAGAGAGAGCTGGAAATCCTTCCCTCCAACTTTACTTTACCAAAAGAAGGAACAGAAATGGGGGCAAAGTGAGAGTTTTCTCACAAAGGCTTAGTCATCTGTTCTGGAATGCTACCTCACTAACGCAAGAAGTGGTGAATATATATGAAAAAAGAAACGTCAGAAGTTGGTAACTGAGTTTAGAAGCATGAGTGGAGGAAGTTGAGAGAAAATGTGAAAAAAGCATGGTTATCAGGTTTAGCAGGGTTGAGGAACAGGTTAGTTCAAATGGAGAAAGTGAAGTGTTTTAGATACCTGGGAATGGATATGGAAGCAAATGGAACATGCAGGAGAATGAAAGGTATGCATAGGATAAAGTGAATTGGAATCATGTCGTATACTGGGGTCGACTGAATCATGGCACGCAAAGCATTTGGGGTAAACCATACAAAGTTCTGTAGGGCCTGGTTGTGGATAGAGAGCTGTGATTTTGATGCATTACTCATGACAACAGGAGAATAGATGTGGGCAGATGTGGCCTTTCCTTGTCTGTTCCTGGTGCTACTATGCTAACATGGGAAACAGTGATCAAGTATGGAAGAAAGTAATATTTGAAAAGTAAAATCATAATCTATACATAAATGATGTAATTTTGTTTCTACACTAGCAGCTGTTATCATAGCAATGTCTGGCTTCAGAGTATAATGAACTGGAAGTACAGTTTAAGGGGTTTGATACATCACAATCTCTAAGTCTTTTACACTTAACATACACCATCATGTGCATGCTATAAACCATGTACTACTGATTTTTTTTCATGCATGTTTCCCATCTACCACATCCACAAAGTAGTACGAGGAACAGACGAAGAAATTAATTCATTCATTCACTCACAGTCAATTATAATGCACTGAAACCAGAGCCCTCTATCCACAATCAGGCCCCTATAGACCTTTCCATGGTTTCCCATGACTGCTTCATATGTACAGGTTCTGCCCATTGACAGTATGACATCCCATGTAAACCACATGGCTCCAAACCACTCTACCCTTGCACATCTTGCATCTTCCTCTATGTTCAAGCCTTTGAAGTATTTTGCACTCCATCCTTCCATCACCTCCTAAGTTTCATCCCTTTTCTCATTCCACTTCTGACATGTATACCTTCTTAAGCATCCTTTCTTCACTCATCCTCTCCATATATCCAACCCTGGTTTACCTTCATAATGCATTTTCCGTAAGTCTAAACCTTTTCAGCAAAACCTCTTCCATTCTATCATACACACTTACAACCTGACCTCTCTTTTACAACTGTTACTTGATCATCCTTCCTCATACCATACACTCCCTCAAACGCTTGATTTCCAAACGCTTGATTTCCAACACATTCACTAAATCTATTTTCAGTATTTTTGTCTGAAGGTACTTGGCCCTGACAGGATTAATATACCATCAAACATACCCATCTTTGCCCTAAAGACAGTGACCTCTCTTTCCATATATTCCTCAATGCACCTAAGACCTTTGTCCCACTTCAGCTCCCATGGTTCCATTTGCTGTCATATCCATTCCTAGGTATTTTCCAAGTTCTCTCCACTCAAACTTCAAATAACCTCTCTCTTTTCACTGTTTAACCCAAAAATATTTTTTATTCACATTTTCTCTTAACTTTCTCCCTTCACATACTCATTCATCAGCAGATTCCCACTTGAATCTGCCACCAGCATTGAACAACTGACTCAACTCCTAGTACCATAAGACTGCATACCTGTTACTCGCTCAAAAACCCTTACATTCATCCACAAACTCATTAAACAGTCATGGTGACATCACATAACTCTGCTTCAAATCCACCTTCACACTCCTCTCCCTACTTACACACATACCTTATACTTTTGATAAAAACTCTTCTATATCTCTGACACCCCTACCCTCCAGGAACTCCCATCGAGGAGGTGGCCATGGCAGAATTGTCTCCAGTTATCCCTGTCCTTACCTGCCTCCCTTGCATACACCATGCCACACATTCTTCCCCCATTTCTCTTCCCTTCTATTTCCTCATGTCACAGGTGTTCTTGTGCCCGAAGCACCTCAAAGTATTATGCTTCACCCTCTCTATAATTCATTTTCCTGCCATACCAATTCTCTCCTCATCACTTCTAATAGCTTTCCTTCCACAATGTATATTCATAACTCCTTTCACAAAGCATCTCTGTCAACCTTAACATATGCTTTCTCCAGATCCATAAATGCCATATTCATTTCTTTGCTTCTCTATTTCTCAGACACATTTGCAAATGCAAAATACTGATCCAAATGTCCTCTTCTACTGAAACCACATTGTTCTTCCCTAGTCTGATGCTGTGTGCATGTCACCACCTCTCAAACATCAATCTTCCCAACAACTTAATGGTACCCTCAAAGTTTTACCTCTATAATCTGAACATTCACCTTTGTCTCCCTTGCCTTTACCACATGGCACCATGGCACTATACATGCATTCTGCCAATCCCCAGGAATGATCCATACATACACCGTAGCAGTTAATCAAGGTAAGGCTTTCACCAACTCTTCTCTTTTCCCTAAACTACTTGCCATTACTCTTTCACTTTGCACATCCCTCCAACCCAAATATCCTGCATCTGCAACGCTATTATCAAACGCATTATATAAACCTTCATCTGAATTTCCTGCTACCGATTCACAATTTGCCCCTTCATCAATGTTCCCATATTTTCTTTTGTTTCTCTAACACTGTAAGATTGCATGAAATAGTGTATGTGAGTGAGGCATGTAAGGACAGGGATAAGTGGAGACTTTTACCATGGCCATCTCCTTGATAGGGGTTCCCGGAAGGAACAGGTGTAAGAGATATAGATAAATAGATATAAACCTCCTTCCATAACAATTTCTTATTTTCCCTGAAGTTTTCTGATTCTTGCTAACCACAATTCTCATTTACCTTCTTTTTCAGCCTCTAAACCTTTCTCTTGATATCCTGCCACTTTCTCTTGTACATCTAATCATCATCACTCATGAGTTAGTTTACATTATTTGGGATGTAGGCTAACAGATCTGATCTTTGATACAGATGACTCACTACAAACATTTCAGTCCAATAATTGATATACATACAAATCACAGGTGTTGCAATTAGTATTTAAAAATCATTTGCTACTTCCTTGTCATCGTACTTCAGCAAGAAAAAATTACACTTCTATTCTATGGCACGTCTACTTGTTTATATTCCAACTATTATAAACAAGCTACATGCAGTATGTAATTTCCTATTTTTCCCAATCTGTGTACAAGATATATTCTGTACAATGGAGGACAGATACTTCGTAATGAAACAAATCACCTGAACCCTGCTCAAGGGATGAAAATAATCCAAAGGTTCTTGTATATTTCAGAATGTGAAGGGTAACAAAAAGAATTTCATAATCAATACTTCTACACATTTTTTTAAGTACAAACACAACTCTGTATACAAGAGATGCAAAAATACAGTTTCTGGTCCACTACTGTGTTTCTCAACTTTTGCTATATGAACATAATATTCTGAGAAATGGTAGTGGTATATACAAAGTACCACAATCAATGAGAAAATATTTTAGGTACACACTGAGCTACTAAAAAGTACATCATATATGTATGTATGTATGTATGTATGTATGCATAAGGACACATGGACATTTTTATCTACACATAAATAAGTGCCCATACACATATGCATGCATGCATGCCCGCACACAGACACACACATTCATACTCTTCCTTTGTATCTTTCAGACATATAGAACATAGAACACATAGAAATTTAAAGATTTTGATTTGACAAGTAAAGTGTAGAAAAAAAAAAAATGGAGTTAAGAGTCAACAAATATGTTGAAGGCTCACAAAGAGGTGGCAGTCAAACAAGTGCTGAGCAGAACAATGAATTCTGGTTCTCTGACTTCCAAGAGGATGTAATGGGAACCAAGACAGACATTATAAGAATAAAAGTAAGAATAATCTAAGTGTATGAAATTCACTCATTATGGAATTCTTTTGCTGTGGTCACTCTCTTGAGGGAGTTCCTAAATGGAAATGCATCTGAGATATAGATAGATAATGTAAAAACAGAAATGAGTAATACAGGGGTTCAGTCTATAAAAAAGAGAACTTACATGAGATTTACTTGAGATGGACAGACAACAGGAAGCCTGATTGGCCCACAACTGGGTTGTCTGGTAAAAAAAATGTTAGCCTTCTACTGTCCCCGTTACCACTGTTGTTTATAAAGATTATTTCTGGCATTTTTCTCAGAGTATACCTGAATTTCTAAATTATTTGTTTAATTGACTTTTGAAGATATTTACAGTTTTAGCATCCACTTCATCTGATGGTAGCTTATTCCAATGCTCAACACACCTAAAGGAAAAGAAGCTTTTTCCCCATGTCTGTACTATATCTTTTAGCTTTGAGTTTTATTCCATTTGCCTTCGTAACATTATTTTCTTGTATTTCAAAAAAATGTTCTTGATTTATGTTATGAAACTTGTTCAGAATTTTGAACACTTGGATTAAGTCAACCCACAGTCTACGTTTTTTAAGTGAGAAGAGATCCAATTGTTTTAGCCTCTCTTCGTATGCCAGATATCTAAGAGATGGGATTAATTTTGTCGAACATCTTTGTAAGTGGTCTAATTTTTCCTCAAAAACTATGTTTGGGAACCAAAACTGGACTGCATATTCAAGGTGTTTTACTACAAAATTATAAAGTGTTAGAATTGTTTTTGGTGTCTTGCAATCTATGTTCCTGTTTATGTAACCTAACATTTTAGAATACCAAGGTATTTGTAACATCAAAAACAGAAGTGCAAAATTGAATAGTCTCAAATTGTGGGTTGCAACCCACTGGTGGGGGTGCAGAGAGTAGGTTATGGGATAACAAAAAAAATTGCATGTGAATTTTTGTAATAAGCTCACTTATTTGCACTGTTGCAGAAAGTGTTTTTAATCAGTAGTAGTTAACCCTGATTAATACTGGTGGGTACAATGTTGTTGTTTATGTATTGTGTGGCTATCCAAATGATTGGCCAGTTTTGGGGAGAGAAAAAATAAATAGCTCTGTTGAGTGTTCTGGGATTAATTTTCTCTTATAATGGGTTACAGCTTAACAGAAATGACTGATAAGGACACAGAAGAAACACTGTTAATATATTACGATATGGTGGATTGAAAAAAAACTAATAACACACTAAATTGGTCATGGGTCAACAAAGTCTGAGAACCCCTGGTATATAGGCAACCTAGCAAAAGGACCAATTTGAGTGATAAAACCAAAGTTGATGAGAAAACAGAAGCAGGGCCAATGTGGTTTCTGAAAATTGGGCTTACTTTAGCTGAACACAAGTAGCTCAGAGAGTTAGCCAATACTTGATACAACCAACTACTGTGTTATCTACAATAAAAAAAAATGTAAACACACATATCATACCTGATATTTAAGCTTGTTGTAAGATAACATTTAATCAAGGAAAAAGGTGAAGAATGATTACACAACATAAGTAATAATAGATGTAACAGATTTCGGAAATAAGACACAAGACATAGCAATCAAGAGAATTTTGTAAATACTGTAATGACAGTTTATCAATCTATCTATATCTCTAATGGCTGATCCCTTCAGGATCTCCCATTAAGGTGGTGGCCAAGGTAAAAGTTTCTATTGATCCCTGTCCTACATGCCTCCCTTGCATACACCATTCCATTCATTTTTTCCCTATTTCTCTCCCTACAGTATTCTTCCACTCAATTCCCCATGTCACAGGTGGTCTTCCTCACACTAACCCCTTTAATTGTACAATCATACACCCTTCTTGTAAACCCCATGCCTTGCATTCTTTCCATATGGCCAAACCACCTTAAAATATTGTTTCATCCACTCTGCAATTCATTCCCTTTACATTCCCTCCCATACCAAGTCTCTCACACACCTTCATTACTTTCTTCATTCCATCTAGTCATACCACATGTTCCTCTAAAATAACTAATTTCCACAACCTGAATTCTTGAACTCTGTGATTCATCCCATGTCCATGTTTTAGCTACATGGGTAGGGTTTGGGAAGTCTAAGCTGTCCCATAATTCTTTCTTCACTTCCATAATTACTCTACCCTTCAATATTGAATTACCTGACTTAATGACTTTCTATCCTGTACTGCTCTCTTCCTTATCTCTCATTCCATATCACAAAACTTACCCAGGATATCTCCTAAAATACTTAAATTTTGTCACCTCTTCCAATCTTTCTTTCTCCCTATTTATAACACACTTTGGTAAACTTTCTTCTCTCAGCCATGGGGCTTTGCAAATTCT
Organism: Panulirus laevicauda; assembly: GCA_032273605.1. Lineage (NCBI taxonomy): Eukaryota > Metazoa > Arthropoda > Malacostraca > Decapoda > Palinuridae > Panulirus > Panulirus laevicauda. The sequence goes on along the minus strand of JAUTXX010508940.1, from coordinate 9,287 downwards.
GAACTTTCACTCCATCTCCTTTTAAACACCATAACTTACTTTTACTCATTTACCTTTAACCGCCTATGCTTACACACATAATAAAACACATTTACAACCTTCTGCAGCTTCTCTCCACTCTTGGCAAATAACACAATAACATCCACAAACAGGCTGGTCACTAGCCACCATCCTTCACCACCATACTCCATCTCTGCAATCCTTTTTCCTACTTTTACCTTCAGCTCTCTTATCACTCCATCCATACATATATCAAAATGCCATGGTGATATCACACAGACCTGCCTCACACCCACATGCATATTGAAACTTTTGGTCAAGTCTCCATACATTCTCACACATGCATTTGCTATATAGAGGGCTTTCACTCCATCCAACAGTTGTCCCTCCTCCCCATCAATATATCCTAAGCACATCCCATAAAGCATTCCATTTGACAGTTTATGTAACTTTCATACTGGATAACTATAGTCTGACAGTATCAAGGTAAGCACACAAGCACAAAAATCAAGGATTTAAAAATAAAAGAAAAAGAGAGTATACCTGCCAACCTACCTACTATGAGTTTTAGCTATGATAACAGGGATAGCAGGAAGCCCTCACTGCAAGAGAGGGAGAGAGAAGGAGAGATGGAAAAAATACATTTAGGATACAATAATCCTTTGGAAAATAGGAGGACAAGAGTAAGGCACCAACATCATATAACTGTGTGACAAAGAAATTAGAGACCAGGAAATACTTCTACAGCAAACATTTTACATAAAAACGGGACAAATTGATAAGAGAAATGGTGAAAGCAATAATCAATGAGGATTTAAAAAATTTGTGGAATGGTTACAAGAGAATAAGAGAAGTGGTTCCAAAAGTGGAGATCTTTCCCATAAACACAAATACATAGAAAAAACATGTAATATATACATACATACGGTGTGCTCTGACAGGTACACATTCATGTACACAGAAGCACAAAGTATCCAAGCAAAAAGAAATACACACAGACACACACATATATATATACAGATATACTGTTGAACATACTGAATTCTTGGACATATCAATAATGGAATTATGGTCTGGAAGCTGAAACAGACAGTTGGCTTGGGTCTTAGATGTATCTTTCCTTTTCTTAGTTGGCAAGTAACTAATGATTTACATAATGCACTTGCCTCACAGAACATAGCATTGGTAAGTCTGAGAGGAGAAAAGAACATTGTTATATAAAGAAAAAAAATATAGATAATTCATGACCATCTGGTTTTAGTGAACAAAACAACTGAAAAAATATAAGAAAAAAATCTATATAATGCAAATTATAAACGCAGATGACTTATCTTTTCAAAATAACCCCAACACATAGGCACTGAAATGTTGTGATTACTATATATGAATATCTCTATATTACAGGAAAAAATTACAATTTCAGTTTAGAAAAAAATGTCACATGACAAGGTCTAAGAACTGGAAACAATATTTCATTATGAGGTATGGCTCAAAGATTATTTTGTGCAGTATGGTGTCAAAAAAAGAAAAAAACATTTCATACACAATAGCAACATTAGAAAACTTTAATTTTTGCGGTATTTTACAGGAGTCTATCTTCGAGCATTATAGATTAGATATTCTTTGAAGAAGCTACAGTACTTAACCTAAAATATAACATCTTCATCATTACACTTACACAAATGTGTTCAGACTTCCAATGTACAAAATAAGCACAATGTACAAATATATATACAAATATCTACAACTAAATAAGTATATTCCAACATTTTCCTCACAATTTTGAATCATGAGCAAAAAGGATATTATCTAAAAAGGCTACAAAGACTCACCACTGCAGTGTGACTGGAAACCTGTATCTTGATAAGTTTCATAGGTGACCTTTCCTCTCATAAAGGACAATAGTACACCATTGTATCATAACCAGTGTTTACTGCTTTTGATAATAATATGACTATGCTACAATATTGCAATTCAGACAATGAATTATATTTATCATATCAAAGTGTAGGAAATACATACAACACATACTTTCAAATATATGTAGTTGAATTTTTAAAAATATTAGGCATTTCTCCCCTGGATAGAACATACTATGCACCATATGTTGTGCACGTATTTCAAAAGGCCTCAGTTGTTATCCAAAAATGCTGGCCTTTTACTCCACAAATATGAAGGCTAAGCAAGGTTTTGAACACACTATAGTTCACCTAAAAGCACTGTTGTCAGAGTAAACCTAACATGATATGGGTCATGGGTAAACTCTGATATGTAATGGGAAAAGTTCCCCTTTCACACTCCACAGCATTATTGACAAATCACAAAGGCCAAAGCAATCACCAATTTCTGTTTTGTACAATTCTTCTGATTATGTTGCCTGAGAGTCATACACTGTCATGATATTTCCAGTAAATGTCTATAACACTGATTCAATGTAGAGGAAAGGGAAAATCCACAAAGCTTCAAAGAAAATATACACTAAGGAAATATCACCCTCCTTTTCAAAATACAGTTAACTTATTAAACAACAGCAGTATCACGCAACATAAATGTATCACAGTAGTAATGGCTTATAACTTAAATAATGAATAACGGAATTATGTTACAAAACACAAATTATGGCAACATCCCCACTGAAATTTCATATTAAGTAAATAATCTTAATTACAAAATAAGTGATCAGAAAAAGCATGTCAGCAACAAAAAAATATAACAAAATTACTGGATATAGAAATATTAGGAATGGTTAAGGATTAAGAAAACTTTCATCATGAAATATGAATTATTTTCAAAGTATGTGATGAAACATTTATATGGATACATCACATACTCCTTTAAACGGATATGGAATGACAATTCACATTCTTTTTCACTTATGTACATCCAAAAGCTAAGACATTATGATTTTATACCATACAAATTGTATAAGAGTATATTCTGAAAAACTTTCTAACTCTTAAGGCAACAAGACTATGACTGGGCTAACGTACAGGTCACATTGTAAATGGAGGAGATAGACATGATTCTTCCCTAATCAGACAATTTTAGCTGCTGCATCATTTTATATATATATCTACAACATAAGAAAAAACTCTCTTTCATCAATAAGAAACAATACTAATAATGAATCAAAACTGGATTGAATTACTTTTCTTTGTGGCCAACTCATTAATGATCTGAGGTTGAAGCTCTGTATGTAATTAATTCATAATAATGAGCTTCCATAAGTTTAGGTAGCAGAGTCCTAGAGTCCTAGCATCAAATCATGGTCTAGGTATGTGAGTTTAGAGGAACTGTATGTTAGAGAATGGTAAGCCTCAGTCTCCTGTAGAAATAAAACTCTGAAAGAATTCTTCTCTCCCAGCTTCATAATCTAGTACCCACGAAAAAAAGCCAATTCTGTGCTTTAAACATATCCCATTTCCATTTTTTTTATTCTCCACCGATCTTTTTCTCCCCTCATCTATAAATCAGCTGAATCTATTCTGATCCTCTTGTGCACAAATTTCTTCTAACATGCCTGCAAATGATATCATCATTTAACCATTTAAGAAGCAACATTCATTAATGGTATGAAAACAATGGATAACCCAAATGTTGGTTGGAATTCTCCCCTCTTGGAAACAGGTGACAGAGAGGGTTGGATTCAGACCTTGGGGCACCATGGCACTTCAGGTTCGGTGGGCCCTCATACATATTAATAAAAATAAACAGCAAATCACCAAATTCACACATCAAAGTTAGTTGATTGCATGTAATTAGAACTGACAAGTTCTGCATACAGAGATAAGTGCGTACATATATAGAAACACTACAATAGCAACAAAAAGTCTTTCTTTCTACACTTTGCATCTGAAAAATCTTTAATGAACTCCTCAAATTGTATCATCTTTAGAACACTGCTCTTTACATCCAGTACGAACAGAGCACCAAGTCTTTTTCATGGGTCATCGAGTTTGATAATTCTTCATCAGTGCCTGATCTCTCTTCTGGACACTAGTGACCATCATGCTCAAATATATTCTAAGAGCTACATTAACATTTGGAAAGGTATCAGCAAGCCCTTCATCATGGAGTAAAACTGCCTGTTGAGATGGAGTGAGCTTGGCCAAGGTTGCAACCTGGACAATTTCCTCTATGAACACATCAACTGAAATCACAGGGGAAAGCAGTGATAAGTTTCTCAACTTCAGTTCTTATCTCTGCATCAGGTAGACTGCATTAGTTTACTAGAGGAAAAGACAACTTCCTCCAAGACTGATGGATTTGCATCATAACGTTTGTTTCTCTTGGCCCGCCTATAGTTGTTTTGTAATCTGCATTGCCACAGACGTTTTATGCTTATACGAGCTATGGAACATGTTTTACTGAAAGCGGTCAAATGTGTAAAACTGCTAAGTCTGCAAACCGTGGCTGCCAGTCAAAACAAATCTCTTGTGGGTGGCTGTCTGAATAAGGCAGCGAGGGGTGATTCATCTCTGCCCAAAGAAAGGCAGAGCAGATTTTCATCTCTTTTATTTACTACTCAGAGCACCACAAACTAAACACCTAGAAATCAGCCAGTGTGAACAAAGTTTCGACAAAGCACAGCAAAACACTACATGATGTGAGCAAACAAACGTTTGCAGCAGGGGGAATAACATGTCAGAGTCAATCCTGTAGGTCAAGTACTGTTTCCGCTGTTTCAACAGATCTTTTTTCTTTTTCAACTTGATCTTAATTATATCTTTGAACATCCTATTTTGAGAGAACAGTTGACAAAATTCAATCAAGATCCTGGCTCAATTAACTAACTTTTAACTATCATATTTTTGTACAGAGGGGTCCCCCTCTGGTGGATGGCCCAGGGAAACTGCCCTTTTTGCCCCCTTATAAATCCAGCACTGGTGACATGATAAATGTACTCACACGCAAAAGATTATCAGTACTTGGTTTCTTTCTTGAACAGGATGGAAAATGTAGAAAGGCAAGCAAGAAGCTAATCTTTTCAGCAATTTTCCAGTTATGAGACATTAATTTTGGTTGTTTGGGACTGGAATGACTAAGTGAGAGGTTCTGTAAGTCATGCAATGTTTACTGCAACCATAAAATGTGAAATTTATATGCATGTCATATTCTAAACGGACATCATTGCACATATTTTTCCATGTTTTTTTGTGTAATTAACATACCAAGAAAGGTGTCATTAGAAAGTGGTTAAAAATGATGTTTTTCTGGTTGCCACTGACATGTCATGCGAGATATTATGAGGCTAACAGAACATGAACATACTGTTTCCTAATAACAAGCATTCTATTCTGTCAGTGATTAGCAAATTCAAAAACAGAGCAAAAGCTAGAATTTTGTGGAACTAACTTGAGTAGAGATAAGATAGATCAACGCAGGTGAGTAGGATAAAGATCAACCTTGACATAAGAATCAGAAAAAAGTGGCATTAAATGGGTGTTCCAAGGGACATTTCTTGTTTTGCCTGCAGTGCTGCATAGTTATTGAGAAAGTAATATGGAATTTTCTTCATAAAGTGAGCTAATTTCATTTCCAGGTTAAATTTTTTTTATCATGGGACTATCTAAGGCAAAACCCAAATTACAGTAAGGGTTTTATGCCATTTAATTCTATAGATGCTCAGAAAGTATATGTAATCGATCAAAAATTTTCAAATTATAGCAAATGTGTGACTCATAATGATGGACAAATGGATGATGACAACATACAGAGATATTGTCAAAATCATTCAAGTACTGTAGATGTGTTGTTAATCAAAATATGCATTCTGTACTCTTGGAAACATTACTAAACTAGTAATATTATACTTATGAAAATGTGTGTTTAATGCAATTCTATCACAATTTGGCTAAAAAGTTTACACCCATCTGACCATATAAGTAAAGTGAAGTCTGTCTGCATATGCTCATAATGCAGAGTATTTCTGTGATTTATACAACAGCAAAAGAATTATGCTTTGGCTTCCTTTACGAAATTTATCAATCTGTACATAGTAATAATAATGTCTACAATTTCTGTATGACTTACATTTTTTCCTTTGCTATTATAACATACAAACTTGATTCTAAGACTCCTATATTTCTGGCATTTCATTTGAATGTTCCGTGGTAATACTGCAACTGCAGGTGTTATTGTGACAGGTCTCTACATTATGTGACCATGAGTCAGTATAGTGTCAACTAATAATTGTTTCAAAATGGTGATTCCTGTTTAAAAAGGAAGGCCACACTTCACCTTTATCCTCAGTAGTTTTTCTTCAGGGCTACTAAGTCCCACTTTGCCATTTACATCCAACATAAGTATCTATTCCATCTGTAAAACTGCTGAAAGGTATTTCTCATATTTATATATATTTTGCTAAGTGTATCTGCTTTAACCTCAGCATCTGATATTTCATTATTGCTGATACTAGCAAATCCAAGACACCAGCAGCTTACTACACCTGTATGCTTTGAGTGGATATCTTAGTATTTTAGCTTCTTTGCAGCAGTAGATTCAGTGTTTGACACTCCAGTATCATTTCTATAGTACAAAATGTCTTAACATAGTTCTCTTCATTATTAGAGGAAGCAGACAGAGAATCAGTCTTTGCCTAATTTCTTAGAACTATACCTAATGACTACAGGCACTGCTGAGAAATTGTTGACAAGAATATTAACCACCACAGAAGGGTCACTTCCTTTCAGGCCTCATTTATTGAAGCAAGGCACAGGAATTAAAGAATACTTTCCAACCAATTTCTCTATTTTCTTCCAAATATTTTCTGGCTTGGTATTAGAGCTGATATCCTACTACTAATTCATTCAAGATGCCCTCTTGGTATTCTTGAAAATCCTTCATTTTTTGAAGCCAATCTTGATAAATTAATCAGTTAACAAGATAATTATCCCTTAATCTTCTGTAAGCAAATCTCACAATCTATTGATGCCTGTTACAAGACTATTTCCAACATGGGACTGATGTCCATGACTTTTTTCTTGGTTTTTATAATGCTATTCTAAGCTGCATCTAAAATAAATTTCACTAAATAATCATATGCTTTTCTAACACCAAGTAACTCACACACCCTGTAAGTGATTAAAGCTCTAGCTTTATATTCAACTCAATCATCCATTTCAAATTTCCATGTGTGAAGAATTTAAAAAATCACACAGAGAATAAAGCCCGCACCTCCTGAATTTTAGGGAGGTTTAATCTCAAACAACAACAATGCTGGAACAAAATGAAAGGTTAATACCAAATTGCTTTCAAGTTGTACATTAGAGCAAGTTGGGTTATCATCATCAAAAATACTGATTTCAAAGTCTGATAAGTCTTCACACCTCAGTTATTGCATTCGCTGTCCTACTAAGGGCTGTGCTCATTTAAGTCCCTTAGCAGAGGAAAAGAGCTTGGTAATTCATTTATCAAGTCTTCAAAATCAGTTTGCTTAAAAATTCAAATTTCAGATTTACTCAATGCTGTCACTTGTAATGTAGTCTTCAAAGGAACTACACTCTGACTGATTATTAACTTTACAGTAATGCCAGCCCCTTCTTTATCCCTATTGCTACATTAAGAAACTTAGATTCAAGACATTTCTAGGAATATGTAAGGGTTAACCTCTCAATTCCTAGCTTAATGTCTTTTTTTTTTTTTTTTCATACTATTCGCCATTTCCCGCGATAGCGAGGTAGCGTTAAGAACAGAGGACTGGGCCTTTGAGGGAATATCCTCACCTGGCCCCCTTCTCTGTTCCCTCTTTTGGAAAATTAAAAAAAAAAAGACGAGAGGGGAGGATTTCCAGCCCCCCGCTCCCAGCTTAATGTCTTACAAGCAAATATATTTTAAGACCCAACAAAAGAAGGTTTAATCCTACACTCCAGCAGGGCTGGTGGAGTTATCTAACCCATGTGTGGAAAGGACTTGTGACTCTCTCACATGCACAGCCCTGGAGTAACCTGTATCTTTGTGCCTAAAGGCATGGCAATAAAAGAAATGGAAATATGGATGTTAATTTTCATACAAAAATGCATGAATGCCACTAACTTTAAGGACACCTTATGCATGATGCTCTCGCAGTTTTAATTCATCATCCATGCAATGCTAGTAATCCAATGCTTTACATCAATATATGAGAATTTTCAGTTTTCAGCAGTCCAAAACACTGAATGTGCTGAGATGTTCAGAATTTCTTTTAACTGTCTGATGATAACAATCACTGTGTTACCAGCTCAACTCTGCATGACTACCTAACATGTACAGATAAAATAATGGTACCTAATAATCCTATCAGATGGAAAAAATTCTGGAGCATAAACAAAACGCTGGTAACTGCTAAGATAACCTGAACATCTAGACAGTAGTAAGGCAATATGGAAGATCAGTCCCATTATTTTCCTTTAACTCCAAATAAAGCTTATACATAATATACACTGCGACCTCTTTCTGTGGCTGGCTCTCATATTTTCAGACTTCTAACAAAAACTAAAAATATAACAAAATACCAATCTCTCATGAAGTGTTCCATAGGCATAAAGTCAGGATTCAATACAAGAGCACTTGATGCAGCAGTTAGGGAATTGACAGCATGCAAATGTTATTATCTCCATCCATTTGGATAAAAAAGAGAAAGAAGAAAAATAATATGCAATGAACAGCAGTTATAGTAGTTCAAATTTATATATATATACAATCACTGACTAACAACTTGTATTGGTTCGCCATTTGCACGTCGAGTGAGGAAAAAGTGGAGAATTCCTGCCTGGGCCATGACATCAACAGTTCCAGCAGCCAATTTTTCAGCTGGGGAAGGGTTTCCAGCTTTAGCCCCTGGGCGTAAAAGTGTGGGGCCAAATACTGTTGCTAAATAGTGTAGTGACATCTTGTTCTGATGTTCCATTTCATGAATTTTTACTAAATGCTCCAAGAGATAAACTATAATAGACTGAGTTAACTCATTTTTTTTATGATAGTCGCTGTCTCCCGCGTAAGCGAAGTAGCGCAAGGAAACAGACGAAAAAATAGCCTAACCTATCCACATACACATATATATATATAAACGTCCACTCACGCACATATACATACCTACATATTTCAACGTATACATACATATACATACACAGATATATACATACGTACACATGTACATATTCATACTTGCTGCCTTCATCCATTCCCGCCTCCGCCCTGCCACACATGAAATACAGAACCCCTCCCACCCCAGCGCGCGCGAGGTAGCGCTAGGAAAAGACAACAAAGGCCACATTCGTTCACACTCAGTCTCTAGCTGTCATGTGTAA
>JAUTXX010508929.1:0-12055 GCA_032273605.1 Panulirus laevicauda | reverse complement strand
CAGTGTGGTTTCAGAAGTGGTAGAGGATGTGTGGATCAGGTGTTTGCTTTGAAGAATGTAGGTGAGAAATACTTAGAGAAAAACAATTGGATTTGTATGTGACATTTACCAAATGGCGTCCTAGCTACTACGTCTCTTCGATGTATATCAACTGACTGTTATATTTTTCTCTTGTGTCTCCCCAGATGATGTGATTATTACACAAAAGTGCACTTGGGAACTTTTTGTGAAACATGTAGGAGGGTGAAAGATGTGCATGAGACAGAACAAATTGGAGTGATCTGGTATACAGGAAGTGATGTACTGTTATTGGGCTGGATCAGGACATTTGAAGTGGTCAAGGGAAACCATAGAAAGTTCTCTTGTGTGTGGCTGTGAGTAGAGGTCTCTGGTTTCAGTGCATTATATGTGACACTTTATTTATGTTCTCATCTCTGTAAGTACCTTTGTCTATGACTGACTTATTTTAAATGGAAAGGGAGAAATAGAAATACATTGAGAGTTTTTCCTTTCTGAAAATAGGTATTCTTGTTATATTCAAATGAGGCATGACAAAGTACAGTATTGAATTCAAAAAACAATAAGCTCGTGCTTAACCAAGGGATTTGAGACAAGGAAGGCAGGTAAAAGTAGCACATGGGTCTTTGGATGGAATTTCAGTTAGAGTTGCCGTGGATTTAGCCTTTATCAGTTGAAAGCTGTATCCAAGACTACATTTTATTAATGATTTTATTTTATAATTGAGATAGTTCTGAGATAAACAGATTTTGGTCATTATTGACACAGACAGTAGAAGAGTAAAAATGATAAATGTATGATACATTTGAGGCTGTGCAGCAGAGCAGGATGCTAAAGTCAGTGCATGTATTTCTTAATAAACAGGACTATCAATGGGAAAAATCTGCCATAAGGGACTTTTTTGTTTTTTCATCAGTCCAGTACTTATCTGGTAATCTCTTTTTGACCAAAGCCATCAAATATATTGATGTTATTGCTTTTTCTTTAGTGTGATGTTTAGCATAAGATTTATGATTTTAATACACCATCAACTGCAGTAAGTTTGTCCAACATTGTCATTGTAATGAATCTCCGCTTGTATTTTGTGTGACCAGAGAGACCTAATATGCTGCTTCATGAACCTATACTCTAGTTTGATGTATATCCATACGTTTCATACATTATCACACAGACTTTCATTTTTTTTTCCATCTTACTATCTTGGGTATTATAGACCAGTGCAAAATATCTTATTAAGCCTCTGTGAAAGTGAAGATACAATGTCACTAATGATTTGTTTTTTCATTAAATCAACACTGGATGTACCTGTAGCTCAAGGTAAGGGAACTGCTCTAGGAAACTTAATTTCTAATTGAATTATACTGTCATGACTGATGATCATTGTGCCCCTCCTGGATCCATTTAGCTATATAGCAAAAGTAAGACTCAAAGAACAGATGATCACACTCCAAAACTGTAACTCTATCTGCCTATTCATATATCCCATGCCATGTGAGTGCTGTTGATTGGAAGTTATGAGATTGCTTTGATTTCATCAAAATGGGAAAGGGAGGGCAGGAAAGAAATGATAATTACAAAAGAAAAATTGGCTTAAGAAATTAAGTCCTCACTCATCAAAATAAGTTTTATCACAGCTAGGTATTTCATGACTAATGCCCATAATCTGAAAAGGCTGCCAGGAAAAGGAATGGACAAAATACATTTATTATATCTTAGCCAAGAAGGAGGAAAATTTTTAGATAAGTTCCAGAAAAGACAGAACTGAGCTATTTGCCTCTCAGTAAAAGATTTTTGATGCAAAAAAAAAAGTCTCTATAAAGAATAGTTATTTATAGGATTGATTAAGAAAGAGATATTACAATTGTCTCCCCTATTTCCCCATAAATGTTATAGTTATATTACAATTGTCTCCCCTATTTCCCCATAAATGTTATAGTTACCCATTATATTTTTATTCAGTTTTCTTTGAGAAATTGTATAGAAACTGGAAGATGGTTAAGTTCAAGTCTCTTTCTCAGGAATGGCCATAGAGGAAGATGTGAAACAGAGCTGTTGTTAAATGTATAATGTAATCTGTACGCATCTCAGTCATTTCAAACCCTTATGTTATATAAATGAGTCCAGTGAATTTGCCAGAGTAATGTTAAGTAAAGTAGTATATAGAGAGAGCTATGTATCAAGAACAAATTGTATTATTTATGTTGAGAGAGAGAGCCATGTTTATTTTAGCTATTATAGATATATTTTTATAGATTTTTGTTTGCTGTCAGATGTTAGCCAGATGGTAAGGGAATCTGTGTCTAGTCCAAATCTCTCTGTTAACAAAAGCTCTAATTGCAGAGTTATGTTTTAATGGGCTTATAGGCTGATTATACACCCTTTAATATGTAAGAAATGGAGGCAGAATGTAACAGAGACTTGGGATAATGAGAACGAGTGAGTGATCCCTCAGATTGGAAATGTCAGTTTTAACAGTAAAACCTGAAGTGTAGCATCTTAAAAAGACTGTCATCCAGAACTGTAGCATAACCCCTATCAATCGCAGAATGAAAAAAAGGATCCATTGGATATGAATCCTGTTAATCATATCCATTTCATCACCCATGAATGAGGATAGATTGGGAAGAAAATGAGGAGGGATGGTAAAGGAGAAAAGGCAGTGTTCCATTAGGTGGAAGTAGTTGGTAGGAGCTTTAGCTGGGAGTATTAAGTAGAAATATCAGGTAAAAGTAGTGAGTAGGAGCAGGGGCTCAGAGCATTAGGGAGAAGTTGTAGTTGAAAAATTAGGTAGATATATTGGGTAAAAGTGGTTGCTAAGAACTTTAGGTAAGAAGCCTCTAAAAACACTGCACCGAACTTGCCGTCTGCCAGTGGCAAGGTATGGGTAAGGCACTAAATGCTAAGAATTAGCACTGGAGTTCAACAGTTATGAAGACTTTTGCCAAGACCACCCCCTTAAGGGAGCTCCCTGAGGGAACGAGGGTCAGAGATATAGGAGAACCCAGATGGCAAAATGGAAAGTATGAATAGATGAACACCCATACATAATTAGATATATCTACCCAAAGAATTATTTGCTGTTATGACTGACATTTGTATGAATCATATGATTTATAAAAGAAGGTATTTCATTTTGTGATAAAGAAAATAGTAGCCAGTAACTTGAAAAACAAGAGTATAAAAAAAAACAAGTGGGGTGGCAGCCCACATGTCATGGATGTCTATCAGCTGTAAGGTGCATGTCTTAAGTTCTGCACTGATGAAGTACTTCAAAATTTTACTCAAACTGAGAAGGAAGTTGGTGGCCTATTTGTACTTTTACCTAGTGGCAGCCCACATGTTATGGATGTCTAACAGCTGTAAGGAGCTTCTCTTGGGTTCCGCATTGATGAAGTACTTTGAAATTTTACACTCTCTGAGAAGGAAGTTATTTGTACTTTTACATGGTTTCTCATTCTCATTTGTAACATGAACATCTTTAGAAAATGAAACTTTATCATGCCTGTTTATTCTTGACTGTTTGAGAGAAAGGGAACCAATATCAGGAGTTTAAGGGTACATTTATTTTGATAGGCAAAACATCTAGAGATATATTCCCTGAATCAAATTCAGTCTTTGGGAATATCAATGAGACAGGTAGACAGGATTGAGGTGAAAAAGATGTTGTGTGAAAAGGGAGCAGAGTGCATGTACATTGACTTAAACCCCATCTAACAGCATCATGCTTCTTCCATGGGATGGAATTACTTGAAATGGTTGGCAAAGTAGCTGCTCTTCTATGAGTGTTAATACCTGTTTATGAGACATCTAACTGTTGCTCTATTCCCTTAAGACTGTGAAGCAATACAAGTGGACATCAGTCATGATAGCATATTATTTGGTCAATATTTATCTTATGATTAAACTCCGTCAAAATTATAGAGAACAGAAAGCTCACTTCTCATAATAATGCTAAAAACCAAGTTGGTCACAAGCACCCATTGTTACCCATTGCAGGCAGATTAGTAAAAATGTCATGGGCACCCTAGCTCCAGCATTACCTTTTATTAAATTAGCTAGTCATTCTTCACTGCAAAATAACTATTTTTGTTACACTTTACATTTTATACCTAATATAAAGTGTGTACTGTCATAGCACAATACTTCTCTGTTAAATGGTAGATATTTGTAATAATGCTAAGTCATTCAACAGCACCTCCACGAATTACTTTGCAACCGGCCCGTCAAGTTGTGCGACCAGGAGAAAGAGTTCATATTCACTGTTCAGCCACTGGTGCCCAGCCCATTACCATCAGTTGGTCAAAAGAAACGGGATATATGCCCCCCTCTGTTATTATCAACGGCGGTGAAATGATGGTAAGATAAAATTCTTAGTTCATATATTTTTCCTATTCTAAATATGCCAGCAATATGCAATTATAGATCACCTCAAAAGTTTAAGATGTTATGGCCCCATACCATTTTGTCTACTTCACAGTTCCGTGGAATTGAAACTTCAGATGCAGGATGGTACATTTGTACAGCTGTCAACAATGCTGGCACCGCAGAAGCAGTTGCTGAAGTTGTTGTTAATGGTTAGTACTAATTCATGTCCACAACTAATTCAATTTTAGTCTCACATTAATTTTAGAATTACTTTAGTTTGAAAAGGGATTCATTATTGTCTAACCTATTAACATCTGTCCTGAATGATAAAGCTAAAATATTTTAAAAAGATGATATATGTGTAATGTATAGCATTTTACATATCATAGGAACATTTGATAATGGAAAAAATTGAATTAGGTCAATATTGAATAGTTTTCATTTGCTTCAGATGACTCTAAATTTGCTATCTTTAAAGGAAACTAATTTTCCTCTGTGCTGTACAGGATGATATTGAATATTCCATGATGCACATTCAGAATTCAGATGATGATGCAGAATTTTCCTTGATAATAAAGCAGCTCTAGTTCACCACCATGAAATTCTAAATTATCTTTCTCTGCTCTGCTGCTTGTCGCATGAGCAGTGATATTTTCCTAAAGGGCTCTCACAGTTGGGATCATTCCTGAGCTCAAAATTGGTGGGGAAATTCTCATTTGCTCACTCTTTTCCCTTGATCCTCAGCTCACTGAAGCCTTTTGCTTGTTAATTGGGTTCACTCACCAGCAGCCTGCCTCAATGTGCCTCTGGCTCTCTTGAGGAAAGGATGTTCTTTCTTTACTCCTCCTGGCTGCCTCTGTATTATGGGAATTTCGATTCTAGGTGCTGTATTTCTTCAGGATAGTTGGCTATTACCTTTCTAAGGAGCAGAAAGCTTGAATACTCTCCTGGAAGCAAGAAAATGTGGGTATTCATGAAATTTCTAGGAGCACTTGCCATCCAGATTGCATGATCAGGCAGCTGCTTCCTGCAACATCTCAATCATTGCCTCACTTCCTTCAGCAGATCAAGACCCTGTGGACCCAAAGCATGGATCTAGAATACTTCCTGAACCTTGCCAATTCCATGCTCAGACATCTGGAGATGGTAATCAAGGCCAAAAGAGAGATAACAAAAGTACTAAAATGTAAGTGTGACATAACCTGTGAAAAATGTATGGGAAGGCAGACAAGGTTTTTAGCAGACACTTTAAGCTTGATATTAATTACAGAGAGCTTGTAATTAACCTTTGAAAAATGTAAGGGAAGGCAGACAAGGTTTTTGGTGAACACTTAAGTTTGATATCAATTACAGAGAGCTTGTAATTGGATGCTTTCTTATACTTCTCTTCCACATCTGTCTCCTTCAAGGAGGAACACATTTAATGCCAAACAAGTCACTGTAGAGGTCTGTCATCAGGTTTTTTGTTTTTATCTTAGAACTTTTTTAATCTTCCAAAAGAAGGAACAGAGAAGGGGGCCAAGTGAGGAAATTCCCTCAAAGGCTCAGTCCTCTCTTCTTTATGCTACCTCGTTAACGTGGGAAATGGCAAGCAGTATGAACAATCTTAGAACTTCAAAGTCCGTAAATAAATTTTAAGGGAAAGACAAATTTTTAGGGAGAGAAAAAGGCTGTTCTGTGGCCTTCCAAACTGCAATTTTCCCATAAAGGATCTTCTGGTTAGTCTTAAGATGTTCATGAGCCCTAAGGACAGAACCCCCCTTTTTGAGGTATAACAACTTTTCTCTCGACCTTACCACATGTAACTGAATTGGAGATGTTTAACTCACATTTCTCCTTCCTGCTATAGTCTCCTCAGACTCTGTGTAAATATTTTGCCCCATGTGAATCCTATCCCATACTGACAGAGCATTTGATTAAACTAGAGCTGAGTAGGAGAGGTTTGGGAATTCCCTTGAACAACTCTCAGTTCATTGGATAGGGGCTTCTATACATTCTTTGATATCTTAGGAACAATGCAGACAGCAGATTGTGGCCTTTGTAACTGCAGTCCTTAACCAAGCTGGAGCTTCTGTTCTCCCATCTCAAGAGGTATTATTCAAAATTACTTCACCACTTCTTACATTCTTTTTTGAAAGATAATGCTCCATCTAAGCTATCATCTGCCAGAGGCAGTTACGTCTTCAAGTCAAATTGCCTTGAAGAATTACCTTGATAGCTCTTGCCCAATCAGGGGTCATCTTTAGTGCATGTAAAGGTTTTGGGAAGTCAAGATTTGGGTGTATCTAATGTTGAGAAGAGATGTAGGGTAAAGTTGGAAATCTCAGCCACTTATCAAGAGAGACTTCCAAGCATCCTCCAACTCATCTTGTTACAGAGATACATAGTAAAGATGTTAGGCAAAGACATCTTAGAACCTGCATTTGGTCCAGTTTTCATCAACATAATTTCTTCAAGTCCAAAGAAGGGAATCAAACAGAAAAAGAATTATTTTAGAATTTTGTTCTCTGAACTCTCACATTCTGAATCAAAAGTTCAAGAGCATCTGCTGGTTAGATTACTGGATGATCAGCTGAGATTTAAGTGATGCTTCTTTGTACATCCCAGTATAACCCAAGGTGAGTTTTTGTCGTAAACAATTGGTACACAGAGCTTTCGGTTCAAGTTGATATGTTTTGGTTTGTACATAGCCACACAAGTTTTTTAAGAGTAACCTCTACCCTGCTTCTAAAAGTTACATCATCACCTTGATAAATTTGGTTTACTTCAGTGGTTTTCAGATGATGTTACCTTTAGAGGAGGAGTATTTCAAACAAGGACCTCAAGTCTTGGAGACATATCAAAGAATGTGTTTTATCACTGACTGGGACAAAGTCTATTTTGTTACCAGCCAGATCTTCATATGACTAAGAATATCGTTGAATACTCAGACTGGCTTTGGATTACACAGATACTCCGATCTCTTTAGAGATCCCAGACCTTGGTGTCTTTATAGCATTTAAAGCAGTCCCTGGGTAAAGTTTAGTTTTAAAGTAATGTGCAATGACGTGGTAAGGCTGCAGATCAAAACAGTTTCCTCCTTGGTAAACTCGCTCTTGCAAAATCAGAGATATTTTGTGTTTGTTTATATTTTGATCGGAGAGCTTTTTATCACCCTTCTCCTGCATGAAGGTATGCTTTCATTGCCATGGACAGGCCACAGAAGAGAGCAATGTAGGTATTTAAGGTTGAAAACCTTTTCTATCCAAGGCACTGTCCTAAGGGCAAGTTTGCCTGCTGTTCTTGCCCTTCCTGGTCTTCGCCTCATTTTTAGAAATTTTTGTTTTATTTTTTTATGACCTCTTGAGACTAGTGCCATGACTTCTGAACTTTGAGCCCTGAATGGTTAGCAGGTGGGTTGGTGATGGACAGGTGACATTCACTAACTGGCTGAAAGTGAACAAGAAGCAAAAGGTTTTGGTAATCTGGGTATCAACCAAAAGAGTGAGTAAACGAGAGCTACCTCGCCAATTTTATGAGGGTAGGAATGATCCTGATTGTGATATTCCTCAAGGAATGTCTCACTGTTTGCAGGAAACGGCCTCAAAGAGAAGTTTTTCAACCTGCAAGATTTACATTTTGTTAAAGGACTGACATATTGTATTATTGTATTATAGTATGAATCAGTTCATTATGAAATTGACTATGTAAGCATTTAATCTGTGTTCACTGTGAACAAAAAGTTTACTAATCTTAATTAGAAAATACTTCTAAATGGTATATATATAAGAATATTTCCCATGTGTTCCCTGTTTGTCGTAAAAGGCAACATAAAGGGGTGGGAATGGGGGGCTGGAAATCCTTCCCTCCTGTTTTACTTTTCGAAAAGAAGGAACAGAGAAGGGGGCCAAGTGAGGATTTTCCTCTGAGGCACAGCCCCCTGCTCTTGATGCTACCTCACAAACGTGGGATATGACAAATATGTATGAAAAAGAATAAATATATATTTATTTTTATTTACTTAACTGCTGTCTCCCACATTAGCGAGGTAGCACAACGAAACAGACAAGGAATGGCCCAACCCACCCACATACACATGTATGTATATATGTATGTCTGTGCATATATATCTATGTATACGTTGAAATGTATATGTGTGTGTGTGTGGACGTGTATGTATACACATGTATATGTGGATGGGTTGGGCCATTCTTTTATCTGTTTCCTTGCGCAACCTCGCTAATGCGGGAGACAGCGACAAAGTATAATTGAAAGAATAGTAATTTTTTTATTTTTAGAAGCTATCAAATTTATACTAGCTCTGAGTTTCAATAGTAGACAGTAATAAGTACATGTTTCAACTTCCACCATGGCATGGTATAAAGTAAAGAATAATCAATTTTTTTTTACTTTAACTGATTTAGAGCTGTTTTATTATTAAGCATTTCCTATAGTATATGGGTATGTATTTCAATGTAAATGATGTCTGAAACATTTCATGATGGTTTTGCTTTCATGCTGCATAAAGGAACACTTCCACTTGTTGGAGAGGAAGACCTTGAGGAACTTTTAGCTGTTAAAGGTTTTAATTTTCTAACAATTTATGCATGTTTTTAAAAGCTTTGCATGTGCTTTCAGCATCTGTAGCAAATGATATAGAGTTGTATCCTTTCTCTTTGTACAGTTTATTTTGTTCATAGTGAACTAATGAAACTTTCCTCCATAAGCCTGCTTTGAAATTTTTAAGCATCATTATGGATATTTTCATTGCTCCAGCAACAGAGTTTGAGGACAAGCTTGAGGTATATCCAGTGAAACCCCCCAAAACACCTAATTCAGGCGTAGGTGGTGTTGGGATCACAGAGGATTTATTTTTTGATAATGTTGACGATGATGACATTGACCCCTCTTCAACACCTGATGAAGGCTACTTCTTGAGTTTGAGAGATGAGGTTGTGTGTAAATTTGTTTGCCAAGATGACACAATCTGTCTCACCTCATCTCAAATGTGTGATGGGAAACCCGACTGCCCAAATGGTTCTGATGAGCAAGACTGTCATATTGATGACCTCGTGGCAAGTTAGTACCTGCCTCATAAAACATCCAGTATATGTTTGTCCTGTGTTGGGTTTGTGCCTAATTTGTGGGAGACGTACATAAGCTGAATAGTTTACAATAACGCTTTCTTCTTCATATAGAAAAAAATTAATGTGAAATTCAATGTGAAATTCTTAATTCTCTTGAATTATTGTGATTACCATTGACTGATCCCTCTCTTTATTCATATTACTGCTGATAATTTTATTTTATTTCCTACAAAGTATACTGTATACTTTTCTGAAGAATTTAAGTTAATGGATCACTTCAGTCCAAGACACAATTTATTGAAAGCTATGCATTCGTAGAAGGACCAGTTAATGTTTTTCAAATTTTGACAAATGTTGCATTTAGCTGATGAAGTAGTCCCGCTGACTGTGCTGTCAACCTTTACTCATGTTTGATGCTTAATTCCACAATTCTCCATTTGGGGTGGGAATTAGACACTTGTAGTTCCTTATTTCATTCATTACATCTCTGAGCTAATATTTAGAGTGATGATAGTGAATAAGTTCCATGTAATCATAGCCCTTCATTACTCTTTACTGTATGCAATAAGTCAAGTTGTCAGGTGAGACATATCTTTACAGTTCACCTTCATGGTCTTTCTGTATCTTTCTTGCATTTTTCTCATATACCATCAATCATACTGTCATAGATCTACCTCACTTCCCTCTCATCTGCCATACTTTCTCCATGCCTGGACCATCATCTCTAGACTACAAAGGCAGAATTAAATAGCCTGTACACATAGTTCACATAACTTTCTTCATTGTATTGATATTTTATCACTTATGAGAAGACTTACATATTATATAGTTTTTAAATGACTCTCATTGATAACAATATTTCGCTGTATTATTTTGATGGCCAAAAAATTGCATTCCAAAATGAGATGTAAAAATGTAATATCTGATATACTTTTGTGATGGTTCTTTGTGGGTTCTTTGCTTTGATGAAATTATAATACAGAATTGTAGACCTGGGTAATTCTCAATATATATTTCAAATGGGGATGCAAGTGAAACAATTTTTCATTCTGTGCACTATAAACATACTCTGTGTAAGGATGGAGGTGTGAATGGAGATGTTAGTCTCACTTAATGAATTGACACATACAGAAACTCTTTTCATTTGCCTGGAAGCCCATATTCACTTTGCACATCCAACACTATTGCTAAAAATGTGTGAATGAACTCACTAGCTCCATGCATTTTTGTTTACCCCTGTTGAGTATTTTCCTTCAAGCATTATCCATTATCTTTTCTTGAATATATTATCTGTAAGTACATCTGCCTTTTACAAAATCAAGGAACTGAAGAGCTTTCTCTGCACACTCATCAGCATCTCCATATCCCAATCCCTTCAAACATTCTCTAATCTTTTTTCTTGCCTCTATCATCAGTCAGTACTTTCACCTGTCAGGAAATTAAGGTACCACAGAGACTCATCCTATCTCCTTTAGAGAAACTTATCTTTGTCTTTCACTGTATGTTGTACTGAACATAATCTAGAAGCCATTTCTGTCAGCTTTTTTTTATGATATTCTATTGGTCTGGAGTGTTTTGGATGCTTGTACACTGTGATGATTTCCATCTGAGGGTAATGATATTGCATTTTGCTCTTTCATGTAGAATGGTTGAAGAAAATGTAATATAAGCCTTTGAAATGATTACAAGAATATTGCAGCAATTATTCACTTTCTAACTTCTCATAATTTTTCTGATGACTGTATGTTGGATATAGTTCCTGAGCTCTGATTTAAATTTCCTTGCTTTTCTTGCCGTGCCATGGTAACCTTACATTTAGATTTACCCATGAATCCAGGGGGAAAAATTCTTCAAGCTATTTCATGTTAGTCAGTATTTTAGACTCGACCAATATTATCTCTGACAGCAGTGATCTTTTTCTATAAGGTTTTTCCATTTTAGCATCTTAAATACACTTGAAGAAATCCATCAAAATCTCATTTAACTTAAATTTAGGATACCTTTTTCTCCACCTTTTTCATCCTCTTAAATATTACAAAGAAATTTATCTTTTTGTTTCATTTTTAGATACTTATATCTCATATTATTTATGTAGTTTAGTCATTTTGGAAATATTTGTAATTTGCTTTCCATGGGGTTTTAAGAGTTTTGCTTAAAGGATTCATAGTTTATTTGACATTCATAGCATACCAGTGTGTCTGATTAAATCTTTTTTGTGTGGGCATTATTTGTATAGTTATTTATGAGATGAAGTTACTCATTGTTGCAATTACACCTTCATATTGCAATTATGATATTTATTTGAGCAGTTTTTGAAAAGTAGGTATGATATAATGATACATATATAAATGTCAGTTTGCGGCAGGGATGTGTGATTGTTGTTTAATTTGTTTATGGATGGGGTTGTTAGGGAGGTGAATGCAAGAATTTTGGAGAAAGGGGCAAGTATGCAGTCTGTTGTGGATGAGAGGGCTTGGGAAGTGAGTTTGTTTTTGTTCACTAAAGATACAGCGCTGGTGGCTGATTTGAGTGAGAAACTGCAGAAGTTGGTGACTGAGTTTGGTAAAGTGTGTGAAAGAAGAAAGCTGAGAGTAAATGTGAATAAG
>JAUTXX010508918.1:0-12055 GCA_032273605.1 Panulirus laevicauda | reverse complement strand
TACCGTTACCACCACCTCTTTCCACAGAGCTTTTGGCCTCTTCTGTATTCCCCCCAGTTCAAGGAAGGTCGTCAAGAGTACTCACTCAGCTACAAGTGGGCGAGGCCCATGGGCCGGAAGGCATGATCTCCTCGTGTCTTAATAGATGTTGACCCTGAGCCAGTTCCAGAACCCTCGCCAGCCCTATTTCATCTCGGCTTAAAAGGCCAAACGTTCTCCTCTCGTCGGAGGCGAGTCACTGGGGCAGTTCAATCCCATACGACCTGAGGCGGTTCTCTGCCTTCCATCTACCACCCCGGCGATCTTGCCTCCTGTCGTCTCCAAGCTTCGAAACTCTCCTTTAACATCCATTTTCTTAAAGGATATTTGGCAAGGCCATCGTACTGGCCAACGACTTTTCCCAAACGTTTGACAGGGTGTGGCTATCAGTCTTTGTTGTCTCAACTTATTTTCTTGGGCTTTTTCTGTTTCTCTTTGTTCCCCACTGATTTTCTTACTTTGCACCTCAACACGAAAGTTGTTGAGACAATTCTTCCCGTCGTATATTGGCAACAGTGATAATCCCTCAAGGCTTTGTCCTGTTGCCTACTTTTTTTCTCCGTCCAGTGAATTACCTTCAACCTCTAACCCTATTCTTTCTTAAGTGGATGATTCCTCTCAGCCTTTCCTTACCACTTTATCTTCATAGTTGAAGGCTTCAGTCACGAACTAAAGTCCACATCAAGGCCGGGCCGAAAATGAAATATAGAGAAAATTATGAAACTGAAAAACATAAGGAAAAGTATTTACAAATTTTTGAGTGGAAAAACCTGTCTTTTGAAATGTAGCAGGTCATAGTTGTTGGGAAAGACATGAGAAGGTTGAAAGTTCCAAAGCTTCGAGGTGAAGGGAAAGGAGCAGGTATCAGAGGGGCCCACCCTTGAGTTGCCGATGGCCACACAGTAATCATGTGACGCAGCAGCTTGCCGAGTATTGAGGTTCAGCTAGTGGTTGGGGTACACAAGCACCCAGCTCTCTGGGGCAAAAACCAAAGTAATACCTATAGAAGAGGGGAAGTGAACCAACATTGCGGGGTACGGCCAAGGGGATCAAGTCTGGAAGTTAGCCTGGGAAAGTATAAGTCGGACCGCTTCCGACTCGTCTCTGTCAAGTAAGGATACAAAGCTAGAACCACCCCAGATGTGAGAGCAGTACTTCATACAAGGACGAATCAATCCCTTGTACAAACGAAGCAACTGTTCAGAAGTTTCGACATCTAAACACGACACCCAGTTTCTTGGAGACACTTAGCTATTCCTGTAATGTGGGGTTTCCAAAAAAAGTGGATGTTATAGTAATGACGTGTATGCTGGAGTCAAGAGGTGAAGTTACAGAACCGTCAAAGGAGAGACTCTACTCGAGTTGAGTTTTCGACAGAGAGATGGGTAGAAACTGAGTCTTTAGAGGCATTAGATTTAAGATCGTTTACCCCATTGACATATCCTATCCAAATCTGAGATTGAGGAAGCAGTGTCAAGAAGAGTTGTAGATAGTGTGAGAAGAAGGAACAGAATTGAGGGATGTGGATAAATGCAATGTCTTCAGCGTACGAGTGCATTGGATTATTTGTGAAAGAAAGGAAATCGTTGAGAAAGTGTAGAGGACAGGACAGAACCTTGAGGGACAACGCTGTTGGAGAAAAGGGGCAGGCTGATCCATTACCAGCAACAGAGATTTATCGGCCGGAGAGGAAGCTCGATATGAATGAGTAAAGTGAGGGATGGAGGCCAAAATAGGGGAGCCTAAAGATGAGGCCCCAATGCCACACCCTGTCAAAAGTCTTAGATATGTCAAAGGCAACTACACGTGACTCCTCAAAATCTTTCGGGGATCATGACTAGATATTGGTAAGATAGAAAAAATATCGCCAGTGGCTCTTGCCTTACGGAAGCTATATTGGTGATCAAAGAGGACTGATTTCCGAGGTGTTTCAGGCTATGGGAGTTGCTCGAGGAATTATTTCTATATGCAACATATTGTAATTTAGAGGCTGCATGCATTTGGTACTCCAACGTAAATAGAATCTTTATCATTCACTTCCACTCTTGTTCCCAACAGGCAATGTGGAGATCGACAGCCAAATCTTCGTTTACGATTTGGAACGTTCGAAGTTTCGGTCCTTCCAGCGCATCCGAACCAGCGGCGCTAGAGATTGGACCGCCTTCAGCTTCGTGAGTGGACCTGACGCAGAGTACTTCCTGGCCGTCGCGAATGAGTACAGATTGGACAAGGGTAGGAACTGGTGATGCAGCAAATCATACGTAACTTCCCAGCTTTATTAACTGAAAAATATAACTTAAAAGATTCTATCCCTCAATTTTAAAATATGAAAAATATCTATGGTAAAATTGACGTAAACTACCAGGAACAGGTGTAAGTCTTACTATTCCAAGATCTTAAGACATAGACACCCTTTATCGCTCCCGCACTCTCCTTTCCTACCAGTGTGGTAGATGACGAGTAGATTTGATTGATGTTGGTAGAAAACTTTTCACACGTACAATTATGCCACAGGTGGACATAGGAACTACGCCGTGGAGTCTGTAATCTACAGGTACGAGGAAAACAAGTTTGTTCCCTTCCAGTGTGTCCAGACCTTCGGTGCGCTGCACTGGGCTGCTTACCAGGTCACATCTCCATCCTTGTGATATATGTCTATATGGTTTTGTGCATGTCATAGTGTGGTAGCTGATCATAGTGTTGGATATGTAGCCAGAATATCATAGCTTGTACATGCATGATTTCATCAATATGTATCAACACGTGTGATGGTCCCTCCACGACAGGGCCCTAACGGTAAGCTGCTACTGGCCTTGGCCAACAGCCAGGAAGGAGTGTTCTTCTACCAGTACAACGGCTGGACCTTCGTCCGCACTAACTTCAGGGCCTCCAGCACTGTAAGTACCTTCTCATTATCAGAGCCTATGGTGGCTGTTGTGAACGTTCAACGATCACGTTCAAATATTGATTAGCTGTTTATTTCTCAGATTTCTTAGGTTTAAGTTTAAATTGTAATTAGACTTTAAAGTGAAATTTTTAGATAAACATTGACATTTAGTGAGGGAAATGTTCATATCCATGTAAGTCCCGAGATGACTCGCTTTACAAGTTCAGTACTTCTAAGTGTCAACAATATATGCTCATTCTGAAGCTAAGACTGATGTACATGGTAGGGAGTGGAAAGGCTGTGGATTGGTCACCTACCAACCACCCTGCACCAGGTCGTCCTTACCATCGCCAACCCCTTCCATCCCAGTAACCGGCCGCTCGTCCTGTATGTGGAGTGGCAGTACCACAACCCGCTGGCTGTGAGTAAATTCTTCGGATCTAGGTTAACTTTGGTCCCTGTTGTTCATCTAAACCTTGAAAAATCTGCTTCAAGATTTGAACCATTTTCTTTGGTGCAATACGTTTCTTGAATACCAGATACTTCTGCCTGTTTGTGATGTTTCACCCAGCTTGAATCATTAAGGGGATCTGTCATATATGTTCATTTGTCTTCATCACCACACCATCATTTTCACTACTTTTGTTTCTACCTCGAGTACACAAAAACTAGACCAATGCGGAACTCATTATCCATATACCACATATGAAGCAAAAGGCAATGTGGAAATATAGTAAAGATTTGAAATATCCAAGTTATCTTTGTAACCTTGTTATAGTTAGGACACCTGTACTTCAACATTATAATGAGATGAATAGTTATGTTTTGGGGGTTGTGTGACGACAACCTTCGTGGTCAACTCTCCGCCATAAGTCATACAAGAGCTGTGTGATCTGATGATAGTTCTGAATGCCGCATGTTTGCTGGTGGTAGCATAACTTTATGCTCATCGCCTGAAAGCACGAGGCAGTTGACAGGTCTAAATCCTCCCTCCCTCTAAAAAAAATAATGAATGAAAGATGAAAATTTAAGTTAAACGAAAAGATGGTCTTCTCGAAATTTAGAACATTTTAAGCAAAAAGTCTCTGGTCTGCTTATGCCTGAAAACGTTGAGACTTGAGGTGAGCAACGTAGTTTGACCCAGTGTTGTGTTGTTACGTCAAATATTTGGATATCTTGGTATAACAACTGTGCTGCTAGAGGTTTTAACATCTCCAGTAATACCTTTGCTGTGATGAATGCAGGTATACCATAGAGAGTCACTGGTGTGGTGCCAGTCCTTCAAGGCGATGGTTGGAAGCGACAATTTGGACAGAGTCCTCAATGAGGCTGCCACCTGCAGGAGAGCGGACCGGAGCTATGTCTTCACCCGACCCGTCACAATCTCCGGCAATCTCACCGTTGCCTCCCCAACACTCGTCTCGCAAGTGGATCCAGTGAGTTGACAGTTTATATATGTAGACTTTAATCAAGTGATCCAACCGCCTGATTTTCAGCTACTGATTAAACCAAATGTGAAGGCAGGAAAGTGCATTTAGTTAGGTTTTGGTGACTTATTAATCGCCGTAATGTGAATAGAAGACTGTATGTACATGATGAAGCTGTCTTGTGCAAGGCAGAAGACGTGATGTACAATCATATGTTCACGGAACATGTACATATGAAAGGACTGATTTAATGATAATGTGACTGTACTATGAAATCAAAGTTGAGACGAATGTAACACTGAGGATGACTGAAATCTAAAAAAGATCATTTAAGTCTATGATCCTGAATATTTATGTAAGAAACAGGTTCCTGGTGTTTTACACACACACGAATATACCACATACTGAACACGAATATACCACATACTGAACACGAACTCTGATCTTACGCATGATTCCTCCAACAGCCAAGATTCGAATCCTGGCTGTTAGAGGGTATCATGTGATGAATAGCGTTGGATGCCTACATTGTGCTTGGTGGATGTCTTTCTTGCAACAGATCCAAGTTTACTCAGGTGGAATCCTCGTGAGTCATGGCTTCATCGATTACGTAGTGAGGGCGTTTGTGAGGTTTTCAGAGATCTGGGAGCTTAAGGGCGGCTCCCAGCGACTGTATGACAACTCTAAAAAGATTCATCAGCCCAATTTGGGTAAGGCTAAGTAGTTTGAAGTTGATTGACAGATTGATTTAGGGATCAACTTGATCGCAATGGGCTAATAAGATATGATAGTTGTAAGAACTTTGTGGACACGGCACCTACGAGAGAAACTTAACAAAATCCTCATTTCTAGACGGCCATCTGTTCACCAACTTAAAAGTGGAGTGTGAAAGCAGAGGCGGATCTGGATGTACGGTGACAAACATTGTGGTAGAGAAGGTAGGTGACCTCTACTGACGTATCCTCAGGTAAGCATATCTATGAATGAAGGTTGACGAGTGATTTACAAGTTGGCTTTTACGGGAGGGAATCATGGGTGCCGAACATTATCAGATCAAAATTTAAAAAAAAAATCGCTGTACAGCTGTTGAATGTTCATAGTTGGCAAGTAGTCTGACTGTTCAGTGCGTAATGTATCATTAATGAAATGTTTGCTACCGAGGTCGTGGGTGACCGTGGAGGTGAGGCACTTGCCAACGAAGATGACATATTGTTTGTTAGAAACTTTAGCAGATTTTTGTTTCCTCGTCAGAAGTTTGTAGCAGGAAATGTTACGGGTCTTTTGTGTGTTTGGGAAGAGGTTATGTGATACCTCGTTTGGTTGATGTGAAGTGCAGGCTGGATCGCCAGAGGTGGACGTCTGAGGGTGTTGTGTTGAATATGTTGTGATGCAATGTAGTATAGGCTATTCACACTAGGTCTAGGGGGTTGAGGTCATGTATAAAAACTGGCGTTTTAGAACAGCTCCGTAGAAACTCCATTGTTTTGAATGTGCTTACAGATCTTAATGACTGGCTTAGAGCCCGGCTACGAGATGGCAAACTTTTCCCCTGGAGATATGTTAATATCTAATGGAAAGGATGATGGCGATTGTCAAATGCTTTTGTCTATTGTTACCAGTACTTTGAAGGAAAAGGTTATAACTAAATCCATACAGACTATTGGTTTGTGGCGTTGGTGTAGGGCTTAAGACATGGTGACTTGGAGTCATTTTCTCTTGCAGATTAGTTTTTTAAGACTGTGGGAGGGTGTGAGGATTATAGAGATCTAGAGGGTTCCGGCATGGGTATCATCTTGGCAGGTGTCCTGATTTCCGTTCTTGTGTCGCCAGGAAAGGCTGAAGATCTTAGCATCCCGGACAGTTAATTAATGGGGGAAAACTGCTCACCTTGTTAGGGACCTGTTCCTATTTTCATCGTGGGAAGCAGCAAAGGATGGGAAATTAATCTGTGGATTTTGGTTCTCATGACGGGGATATGGCAGTTTTTATGTCCGACATATGTTGGTATTGCGTTAGGTGAGTAGGGCTTGTGTGCGTGGCGTGGGAAAGGTGCTTGAGTGGTATGGGAGATTTTTCTCTATCATTCAGCAGAGTTGAGTGGTGTCTGTGTATGGTGTTGAGGCAGAAATATTAGTTTGCCATGTTATTAGTGTTCTGATCTGTTGTCTGTTTTCGAGACTAAATATGGTTTGAAGTTAACAGTAAGGAGCTTAGTAACGTGGCTTGCGTCCACGTGGTTCGTATTTTATTAGCTTTGATGTTATGTTTTAAAGACGGTTATTTCTTATGTGTTAACACGCCGAAGTTGCCATTCGAAAGACGACTAGCAACATATACAGTGGCCAGTATACTTCCCTGGTAGAATACACTTTGCTGGCTGCTGGGATGGTACATTGTCGGCAAAATGCTTGTGTTGAGCGGAAGATGGTATGATACTAATACGGAAAATGCTTAAAGAAAAATGTGAAGGGACTGAATGGTTATTTTACTGAACGGTGCCGTGCTCTGACGAAAACTGCACAAGTTTGTTGTCGAATTATCTGCTCGGTGTAAGTTTAAGGTCAAAGGCCGGCTGGTCATCGGCAACCCAGCTCTCCGCTGGAACCAAAAGTGTTGTTTCGGTGTAGGATGGCATGGTTATGGTATTTTACAATGATCTCCTGCGGTAATGGTTTTGTTGTGTACGTGTTGGGCGATATACTTTCTGTGGCGAGTTTGTTTGTGATATTACATGGTTACTTAGTCTGAGAAATGGTCGAGTATGTGAGATGGTCGTTGTCCGCAGTGTTGCGTGAAGATGGTAAAGCCTGGTTAAGCAGATGGCTGGTAGTTACCCGAGTACAACACTGGTTGCGAGAGAAGAATCCAAGTAGTTTACTTCTGGGATCTTGAAGTGTAGAACCAGGCAGAATGGTAGACTGTGATATCTCGGGGAGGGATTGAGGTGGGACTAAATTCTTTAATTTGGTTGGTCTATAGTACGGTATTCCTAACCCTCTAGCTTGATTGCAGGAAAGTTGTACGTCATTTGTTCATTAATGTTTTTTCATTGCAAGACAAAAACATTAGCGGAATTTTTCAAAAGACCTTTTCCTATTTTTTCTTACAATATCGAACTTGGCGCTATAAAACCTAAACGATTAACAGTAACTTGTGATATTCTCAGATTATATAACAATGAACAATAACTTGATATTTTCAGATCATATAACAATGAACAACTTGTGATATTCTTAGATCATTTTATAACAATGAACAATAACTTGTAATATTCTCAGATTATATAACAATAACTTGCGATATTCAGATCATTACATGATAACAATGACTTGTAATATTCTTAGATTATATAAGTGAACAATAACTTGTAATATTCTCGGATCATTATATGATAATGAACAATAACTTATTATTCTCAGATCATATAACAATAACTTGTAATTTCTCAGATCAATGGTTTGGACGCCACGTTCAAAGATGTCATCTGGTTAACTGGTAACAATGGGGTTTTGAACCTGAGCTTCAGCGAGGTGGCGGTAATGCGGCAGGCGTCTGCCAAGGTGGCCTTCCTAAGCGGGTCACACCTGCCTCTCACCCCGACCTCACACCTAGTCACCCTTACCGGCACTCACACCATCACCGGAGAAAAGACCTTCTCCTCCCTCAAGGCCAACACACTGGTGGTCTCTGACACAGGTCAATATACATGCATCAGTATCTTGTGGAAAGTTTGATTTCTATATCTGGCTCTCATTGTAACTATTTTTACTTGGATCTTTGTATCACCAGCCATCTTGACATACATGATCACTACCAAAGTCATATTCTGAACAAATGAAACTATTGAAGTAGTTGCCTGGTCAAGCTCCCTATGTTTCTTCCTCGTGCAATAAGACAAACCAGTGGTGGGGAGAGTGACGCATGGACTAGTGTGGTCGCCCACGTAATTAAACTATCCATTTTTTCCAGATCATTTTTCCTTACGGCTAGGTTTCCCTCCTGCATTTGTTAAAGTCTGATGATAAACATTTACTTGAGGCAAGATAGTGGGAACTGTCCTTGCCCTATGTAGGATCATCTGATGGGTCAAAAACTTCAGTATGCAGAGATGTAGTAGTACTTGTCTACAGGTTTCTCTGTGTAACATGTGCGATGCCAGAGATGGTTTGCACAAACTAAAGGTCAAAGTTCTCCGGAATAATTGCAGCCACAAAAACTAGTCTGTAGTGTATGTAGTCAAGTTCTTCCAGGCGCAGTTGGAAAGCAGATACATTCTGCATCTCGAGGGAAGAATGTTTTTGTTGATTCAATATTGTTACAAATTTTGTCGAGAGTAACTCATAAACCTGTTATCTGGTTTTTCCTTTGGTGATTAACTTTTCAAACCTGTTAATGGGTTTCTTTGGCGATGGAAGATTTCTGTCTTGTAATATTATGGTCAATTGAACCACTCGTGGTAATGTTGGGAGACTCCTCTCGCCCTCGCTTCAGTGGCATTACTTGCTAGGGCAGCTCTCATGCTGGAATGTTTACTTAGTAATTACCTAAGCATATATACATATATTAGGCTTGGGTAACTAGTACAACGATGCATCAAAGCTGGGACTCCAACCCATACATAGTGACAGGCCCTACTATGTTAAACAGAACACTTGAAGGATTGTCGGCAACCGTAATTGAATATATATGTTTTATTTTGTCAATTTTCTTCAATGTGTACAATTTTATTTTCTCAGTGGATGGTGTAGCGGCGGAGCCTGACACCTTGCTGTTGACAGTGGAGGAGCAACACGTCACAGGTACACTTGGCCTGGAGACCCTGAGCACTCGCCACCTATACGTTAACCTCCTCAACGGCCAGAATTTCAGCCACTTCTATAATGATCTAGTTCTGAAGGACGTGTCGCAGCTTTGGACAGGTTATTATCGATAAGTATTATCCATAGATACTTGTAGATATCTTTGCTTCGCCTGAATATTAAGAATGGAATCATATATGTAAAATGACAGGATTTTTCTTGTTTCCACTCGTTATCAGTTACATAAGAAAGAAAATCTATTTGTACGCTGAATCCTACTGTTTTCAGAATTTTGTCCATTTTTTTTCTTCGCCAGCATACTTTCGTATCATCACATTTATGTACCATTTATCTACGGAGAATTTGAAACAAAAAATTTAACTAACTCAACTATTCTCATTTCATTGTTAAGTGCAATAGCTGTTTTTTAAATCAATCCTAGAGAAAGTGGTGAGCTGAAGGTGTGATACTTTTACTAAGAATACAACTTAGTCACACGAAGTTGTGTTGTTTCCTCTGTGAGTGGAACAACCGGTACAAGAACAATCGTGTAAAGAAAGTTTGGCCAAAACTGATTCCATTGAAGAATGTCATCCCTTGTTGATCCTGAGAACATTGATCTGCTTCCTTTGCTGCACATTAAGCTCGGGTTGGTCATGAACTTAAAGATAAAACTGTCATGGATGGATTCACATATTGAAGAATGTATTCCCCAGAATCAGTGATGCAAATACCAAGGATAATTTTGTCGAACCACAGATCAGGGAACTGCTTCCAGATGTAAAGTTCGATGAAGAGCTAGATTAAGTTAAAAAGAGAAAAAAGATGCATGGTTGTCATTTAAGTTTGCAAGAAAAAAAAATGGAATCTCTGATCTGAAAACTGTCGTAAAAGAGGCATTGACATGATCTGAAGCTCTGGGCTGCAATTTGTCTAAAAATCTACGTTTTCGCCTCGCTCTTACTTTTTCCTGGAAAATCTTGATTCAGTCAGTGAGGAGCACGGCGAGAGATTTCACCAGGACATTTTGTGCATGGAAAAACGGTACCGAGAAATGTGGAGCCTCTGTGTTGGCAGAAAATCGTACACTTTTATATTCTAAGTTAATTTCTTAGAGTGTAATACCAGCCTTATCAATGAACGAGTAATATACTTCAGGAAAAATTTGACTGTCTCTTAAAAACCTTGCCTGAATTCTACTAACAGAATCGAACTGAGCGTAAAAATTACTGTAAGGTTCTATCTTCGCTCGTGGGACAGAATTACTGTAAGGTTCTATCTTCGTTCGTGAGACAGAATTACTGTAAGGTTCTATCTTCGTTCGTGGGACAGAATTACTATATGGTTTCCTATCTTCGTTCACGGGACAAAATTACAATATGGTTCTCCTGTCATCGTTCGTGGGACAGAATTACTATATGGTTTCCTATCTTCGTTCACGGGACAAAATTACAATATGGTTCTCTTGTCATCGTTCGTGGGACAGAAATACTATATGGTTCTCCTATCTTCGTTCGTGGGACAAAATTACTATATGGTTCTCCTATCATCGTTCGTGGGACAGCATTACTATATGGTTCTATCTTCGTCCGAGGAACAAAATTACTATATGGATCTCCTATCTTGGTGTTCGTGGGGCAAAGAAAAGTTTAGATCTTGTTGACCAACGTTACTTTTCTCGGGTTATTTGAAATTCTCCCATAACACTACGTTCTCCTGGGTATTGTATATACCAATGATACTGTTCTTCTGGGTATTGTATATACCCCTAACACTACGTTCTCCTGGGTGTTATATATACCCAGTGGTCATCATTAAGCTAGAAGAGGTAACGTTCGTTAAAGTTGCATTGATCCTCAGACTGTGACGTAAGTAAGGTTTAATATATTTTTTGTGTATAAAGATCATATAAACGCCATAGCTGGGTTTTTATCAATTGCCAAATCATTATCCACAAAGTCGTCACGCAAAGTTTGAGCTTACTCTACTATCGTTAGATATTTTTCTTATATTTATTTTGAAAATTGTTGGTGTATGATGTTGCTGTTGCAGGTCTGTTGAGGGTAGGCCGGGACTTTGTGGCCCCAGCTGTGGTCAGCATAAACCCAGTCACCCCGCTGGACCCAGAGGAGGTCGCCTATCAGGCCCTCCTCCACATAAGAACCACCTCGCAAACTGTCACAGGCAAGTCCAGATTGTGTTGCTGACGCAGTTTAGACAAACACTAGTGTTCATGACCATCATAAAAGCATCGGAAATATTCTAAACCTGTTTGCAGATCAAAAGTTAGGAGTACAGATTGTAGAAAAGATTATCATATATACATTAAAGAACTTTTAAGCTGACACACATCTTGCCGCTTTCCAAGTCTTCAAGTGGTGAGCGGTTTTCAGCATAATGTTAATGAGGTGCAAAACGTGTATTTCGCTTCAGGACTTCACACCTTAGGAAGTCTGAAGGTGGAAGCAGAGGTGACAGCGGTGGGCCAGGTGAACGGCGTAAGATTACCAGACGACATCTTCCTCAGAAGTGGACCAGAGGTGGTGGTTCACACACCCTCCACCTTCGTCTCCATCACTGCTGATAACATAGTCATCCACTCCAACCTCAACCACGTGCAGGTCTGTTGTGGAGCATGGATGTGCGAATAGTAAGCCGTGGTTTACACATGACTGCTAGACACTTAAGTGCAGACAAATGTGGCCTTTTTTTGTCTTGTTTTCCTGGCGCTACCTCGCTGAAGCAGGGAGTAGCGATGCTGTTTCCTGTGGGGCAAGGTAGCGCCGAAATGGATGAAGGTAAGTATGAATATATATATATATATATTTTTTTTTTTTTTCAAACTATTCGCCATTTCCCGCATTAGCGAGGTAGCGTTAAGAACAGAGGACTGGGCCTTTGAG
>JAUTXX010508907.1:0-12057 GCA_032273605.1 Panulirus laevicauda | reverse complement strand
AGAGAGAGAGAGAGAGAGAGAGAGAGAGAGAGAGAGAGAGAGAGAGAGAGAGAGAGAGAGAGAGAGAGACATTGCTGAGGACTTGTGGGTCAGATTTCTTATTCCTATTGGGAAAAAAGTACCAAAATAAACTGAAGGTAAACTAAGAGATTCGGGAATTCATTCTTCTCAATTAGTTTCGGCAAACTCTCCTACAGGAAGACTAGTTCAAAAGAATAAATTCCTCGCTCATACCTTCAGTTTTTCCTTGCTTTCCATTAGCCAGGGAAGACGGTGATTAAATCTCATACTGTGAGGGTTAGGAAGTTTGTTTTAAAGTAAATTCGTTGAGCTAAAGATGCACCAGATGTGTGGGCAGTTACGCCTTACAAGGACGAATCGGTCTTGTGTGTATAATCGGGGCAACTATTCAGAGGAAAAGAATCTTAGGTATTAGAACAAGAATTCCAACTTTTTAGGAGTCAGATTTAGATATTTGCGTAATGGGTTTCCAAGGCAGATTAGATCTACGGTGATAACACGTTTGTTTACCATCGTGAGTGTTGGGATTATAGAATGGATAAGCAGTTAGGAAAGACGTGTGAAGTCGTGAGGGGAAAAAAAAATTCAAAGAAAATTGGTTTGTGGCGTTAGACGTAACAACCATACGTCCGCCCCGCTGAGAAATTCCATTTCGATTTCTCTGAAACAGTTGACACGACAGGGACGAAAGCACAGGCCAATCGAAGCCACGTTGGACGAAAAGATAGAATAATGTTCGCAGAAATAATTATAGCGAGATGGGATGTTGATCGAGCAACGGCAGGTGGAGCAAACCTGAGAGAAAAAGTTAGAGCAATGCCGAGGTGAGGTGTGAGCTTATGAGTGAACAGCCTGTTTGATGAAGTAAGGAGGTTGTTGATAAAGATGGAGAAAGAAGGAAGGAGACAGGATCATGAGAAACACACACACACACACACACACACACACACACCATTTATTCAAGTCGACGTTCACAAACCTATTATTCGTTGTTATGATTTTGTGATGTGATTGATGAAGTTGTTACAACTTTCTTCAAGTATTAGATGGATGTCATCTATGTCGTTTTTTCATGCCTATGACACTGGTGTCTCTTTACATTTCTATCATATTACAGTAAACGACTGCGGTACAGGACTGTAACTGCGGTACAAAAGCAAGAACCTGTGTTGAGAATAATCGGAGACTCGTTTCATTGAATGAGTTCACCGTGCGGGGTTATCAGGGGCGACCGCAATAGCTTCCGTCGTACGCTTCTCCCCCAGAGAGCCGTGGTCTTAAGACAGCGATGTTGACTATGTGTCGAGTCATCCGCTGGCTGCTAGACTGTTGTGAGAGAGAGAGAGAGAGAGAGAGAGAGAGAGAGAGAGAGAGAGAGAGAGAGTGAGAGAGAGAGAGAGAGAGAGAGAGAGAGAGAGAGAGAGAGAGAGAGAGGAGTTCCCGCGGCGGATGTGGCGTGTCACTCTGCCGTTGCTTTACCAGCTGGAGGAGGAGGAGGTGGCGGCTCGGCCCTCGCACCGGTCACTGTGGTGCCCACCAGTCTCCTCCACGCCGCCCCAGGTGAGGTAGTTTGCATACTGGCTCCTCCGGTGGGTGCTGCCCACCAAGACGCTATGCCCAGGAAGATGCCCGGACGAACGTAAGTATGTGCCAGAAATCGAATTAGACGTATATGAAAGTGACGCTCCGAGGACTTTGAAAGTATATGAAGAATTATATACTTGGAAGTATATGAAGAATTATATATTCATACAGACTAACGGTTAGCATTACGAGATGGTTATGCTACATCACTGAGGAAAAAGTAACAGTAATTTAGTATTTTTGAAGTTTGTTATTCTTATAATCTTACTGCGGTATTAACACCTTGTTGATCTGAACACAGTCGATGAAGAGGTATAATGAATATTATTCGAAGTTTATCGTCATCTGTATTTGATTTTTTGACTTTTTGTTATTACGCCTCTAGACAGTATTGTTCCTGATTCACGTTTTCTGTTAGCTTTATAATTAATAAAAATGGTATAAAAAATGCCAAGAAAAAACTCTCCCGATATTTACGAAGCCGCCACTTTAAGAACGTTTAATGAAGGTCAGCGTTTTGTCATTGAAATTTCTCTGATTTTTGTAAATAAAATCCCCCTCCTCCCACCTCAAAAAAAGATTGGATCAGTTTATTTTTTTTGGACACATGTCAACACCTACTGCTACGAAACCTACAACCATTTATGAGTCATTATGTACCTATTCCTGATAACCTTTAGGTCCTCTTTGTGAGGGAAAATCTTTGTGTCCCCAGGACTACTTTCCAGAGGCACCCACAGCCCGCCCAGGGCTGCGCTCCTTCCAGTAGCAGGGAAATGTAGACTCGTATAGAGTTAGTGATACGACTTATCTAAAGTCTTCATTTACGGCATCAGATTTACATTCTTCTTAGTGGTCGAACATTTATTGCAAATGATAGCATCGAGTAAGGTTATCTAAGATAATCTACGGGTAGAGTAGATTATCTACGGGTAGAGTAGATCATCTACGGGTAGAGTTTATGTATGAGATCGGCATGGACTACTGCACACGGGAGTTAATGAACGTATCTGTTTGATTTTTTGCCTGGGAGCTGAGCATGGTGGAGGGACAGAGTGCCAGGAGTCGTTACATCATGATTTATCCTCATGGCCCACATGTGGGTGGCACTACGAGCCCAAGTAGGCAGCACACTGGCCACAACCCAGGTGTCACTGCAGGCCACATGTGGACGGCACTGCGGACTACATGTAGGCGTAAAGGCGGGCCACATGTGGGCGGCATAGCGGGCCACACATCATACGTGTAAAGGTGAGCTGGAAGGTCGCGTCGGCGCTTGGAGGGAAAACCCCCCCGAACAATGTCACAATACTGCTTGACACGACGTATGTACCCGGCCAGCCAGCCAGCCAGCCAGCCTGGCCTCGACCACTGTATAGGTCGGTTAGGATTTGTTTCGATGGGTGTATGGCTCAAGGTGAGGTGGCCGAGGACTGACGGAGTACCTGGAGCTCACCACTTTATATAGGCGAGAGTAAGAGTGAATGTTTGAGTTGCAGGGGTAGAGGTGTGTTGAGCATACCTGGTTAAGTTGTAAGGGAGTGTGGTGACTGAGAGGGCGTGCGTGCATCTAGAATCAGATACCAGTGGAACATTGTCATTTCAGGTGGATCAGGAGTTTGCACTGAAGAATGTGTGTGTGTGTGTGTGTGTGTGTGTGTGTGTGTGTGTGTGTGTGTAATGATTGATTACAGAAATGGAGTTATTTGTATGTGGCATTTATGGATCAGGGAAGAAAATGTGGTAGGGTGATAGATACGGTTTGTGGTGAGGCTTTACGAACGTGTGGTGTGGGAGGAAAGCTATTGGAAGCTGCCGTGGATTAAATGAATGTGTTATCGAAGAGAAATATAATTTACAAAAATTAAGTAATTGTAATCTTGATTAGATTTTCAAATAAGAATGAATTGTGATTTGTTAGAAATTAGTTCCGCTGCATTTACATGAAACCACACCGGTCCACACCTGTGGTACTACCACGCCTGGTCCTTCACACCTGTGGTATCAACACACAAGGTCAGGTCAATTAGTCTGTACTTTCAGCGTCTCTTAGCAACGCTAACGAACATACACAATATTGATGGCTTTAAAGATACTATTATTTGTTTGCGATTTCCTCGTGTTGGTTCATGGAGGATTCAAAACCTTGTCATATGCGGAAGTTAAAGTATTTATGGATATGTTTCCTCTGTCGAAATGCATATACATAGTAGGGTAAGGCTTCTGCCCGTATGATGCTAATAATGGCTTTGCATTGCTCTCTTGGAGCCTCTATGTGTGTGTGTGTGTGTGTGTGTGTGTGTGTGTGTGTGTGTGTGGAGCAATAGTAAACTAAATCCTGACAGTTCTGGCTGGCGTACGTACGTCCAATGATATTCGTTGGAGCGCCCAGTGTCCGACACGTTCTAAAGTTTTATGATCATCTAGAAGAGATATTTACATATTCAGGCGTGGGAAGGTTGATATAGCACAATGCACATACGTCTGTCGCACGGATGCGTGTGAAAACAGACTGACTATAAGCTGTGCGTGTATGATATATTCAAGTCTTTCTGAAGTCTTTCTAATATATCTTTGCAGCATCTGTGGCGGGAACTATAGGTCTTTCAAGGCTTCATGATGATTTTATCAGAGGATCAAGTTCTCGGGATGGAAAGGATTTAGATTGTATATACTCGTGGGGTTAGATTATCGAACTTAAAGGATTAAGTAATGAACAAGGTGTTGATGTTGTACTTCAATCTCAGAAGCCCTCCTGGCTCAGGCGTGATGGACGTAATGTACTCGACCCTATAGTATATCATTTTGAATTAGCGTTGGCAAAATGGACTCGAAGTGAATCGCTACTGACGGAGGAGGAGGAGGAGGAGGAGAAGGAGGGTTCACATGAATATTTTTCTAATATTATGTCGTCGTATTTTAAGACTTTTTTGTTTTCTCTTCCGAACTCCCAGTTCCTACATGTAACCCAGATATAATTACATGAAGCTAGGCCGCCTTATCATCCAGATTTCCCGGGCTTTTCCAGATTACTTGTGTCGTCTGGCTTCTTGAGTAGATTGTGTGTCGTCCTCTCAGCTCTCCACCCTCCATACCCCACTAGTGTGGTCACACCTCTCTCACCTGTGGCCAGAACATCTCTCGGCCTCACTAAAAAGCTCTGAGGAGTTTCACATTTCAGTTTAGGTATAACGAATTGTGTTGACATGGTGTAGGCCAGGTGACGTGGATCGAACCATATGTAGCAAGGAGAGTAGATTACAATCTGCTATTGAGAAACTGCTCCCCTGGGTGATTGACGGGCTTTGAAAGGTCTTCAAATATTGGGATACGTAGGGATATGTGAGCGATGATGGGATATATAGATGTGCGGTGACGGGTTTCCTGTGTAATTATCATTCTCTGGAAGCCTTACCAGGTAGGAGACCCCGAAATGAACGCGAGGATAAATGTGATTCCTCCTCCCTCACTGACACCCACTATGTTCAGGATGCCCGCGATAGTCCAGCGATGGAGGCAGGATAATGAGACATTTTCTCGGTGTTAAAACACTGAAGATTTTCTCGGTACTAAAACATTTGAGTGAGAAAAGCTGTTTTTCCTACATACCTTTCCTTTAAATTCGAATGATAACTAAGAAAAAATACATACACGGGATTGTTTTCCCACAGAATACAGTGCAGTTGAAACATCGTTATGAAATAACCTTTCGTTGTTGGCTGGTAACACTGTTGGGCTGTATGTTGGTTGTCCTAGCGTCTGCTGGCAACACTGTTAGATTGTCTGCTATAGTAACTTCTGGTTTACTGATAACACCGCCAGAGATAACTTGTTACTGGTCATTTCTTTGTTATCTTGTTTACTCTGAAAGTCAGTAGGAAGGCGATGTTTCAATACCTAACATTCCTCCCGTCCCACTGTGCGCTGCTTGCAGCGGGCCGGCGGAGGGTACTGTGGGAACCTTGCCTAAGGAATAGTTAACTGTAGTGATTTCATTCAGGTCTGTGATATGTCAGCTCGTCCAGCTGGAAGACTAATGGTGCCACCGGGATCATATCTGATGCCAGACCTTAACACCGTCCCCCATAATCACCACCATGAGTACCATCGCTGCCATAACTGCTGCTGCCGCTGCTGCTGCTGCTGTTCCCACCACCTCCCTCAGGAGAGGTACAGAACCCGTGGTGTTCTGCGTGACATTTTCACTCGTTATTAAAATTTGGAGTACGAGGGAGGGGGCCTTTTGGCCAGGGTGCCAGTGTCGCGGGCAGTCGGTCAGCGGTGGCAGCAGGCGGGCCACACGCCAGGTCCTCATGGCCATCCGGGGGGGCCACTCTTGAGGCCACATCTACCCAGAGGATGGCCACTTCTCTGTGTGATGAAAGAGGACACAGCTTGATTCCTCGCGTGAGAAAAAGTTGCGAGATAAAGTTCTTAGAAAAAGATAATGAGCTAAACTGTGATTTCTAGTTGGGGGAAAAGTTGACGCTGTGCCTCAGAGAAAGCGAGGCGATCGGAAACACTTGGAGAGTCAGAAGGTTGTTGTTGGTTCAGTTTGCGAAGAAATGTGTCAGGTGAGATAGGATGAGGCTGACGTGGTGAGGAGAATGTCCGACGTGTGAGAACCAGAATAGATAGAAGAATCGTGTGTGAGGAGGAGCGGCCGTCAAGATTGTGTGGAGAGGGCACGTCTGACTGAGGGAGGCAGGAGGGTCATCTGGTAGCAGCCAAGGTCAACATGAGGCGGGAGATAGAGGGCGGAAAGTGGTGTGAGGAGAAGACGTTAACACTTCATGTGTTGTGACCCAAGTGCTGTTGTAAACCCGAGGTATAATGGCCAGCTAGACTTTGGTTAGGAGGGACAACCATGGACTAAATAAGCAGCTATGCAGAAAGGGTAAGAAAATCTCTTTTTACATTAAGTTAGCGACTCATCTGTAGCGAGAAATAGGTCCATTAAGAATCATTACTTTGGGTCATTTGCTTTCAAACCTGCTTTGTCTTGAAAGTGATCGAATGATACACACTTTTTGCCTGATATTCAGGATATCTTCCAGGTGTAATCTGTACGCCTGTCACTACCTTGTCAACAGTTACAAGGATATTGAAAATCACACTCGGGTCACTAGAACCAAAGTCTCACTCAGGATGCTAAACCTCCTACACTTTCAGTGTTAAAACACACACACACACACACACACACACACACACACACACACACACACACCATTCTTGCAAATTACAACTAGTTTAGTGACACCCAGATCCGGGATGAGAAGACCCAGCTCAACGGGGCTGTCGAGACCCATATCGAGGACTAAGACCCAGTGTGGATAAGACCCGTTCATACCTGAGATAAAATGTCCCACGAGTACCCCGGATATTCAGACCCACATACCTGGGGTACTACAATTGTACATTCGCGTTGCAAATATCTACACCCGAGGTACTTACACTCTAGGATTCTTTTAACTCGCACCCCGGGATGCTGAGACCCAAACATGGGACATCAAGACCCAGGGAGGTTTGCGTCAGCACCTTATTGTGATAAGACACTCGCTCGTGTGGCCAAGACTGGGACCCCCGTACGTTAAGACCCCCACATCTTTTGCTGAGGTGTCCTTAAGACCCCACACCCAAGGATGCTATGACTCGCACACGAGAGGTCGAAACCCAAACATCTTATGCTAAGGTCCGCAACCGGAAATATTTTGGGGACTCTCATACTGGGTGTTAGAACCCACACCCGGCGATATCAAGACCCACATGTAGGGGGTGTCAACTGGCCCCATACACGGGGAGCGAGGTCCACCAACCTTGGTGGATAGGAGGGGAAGGGGAGGTCAGCTAGGAGGAATGAGTGAGGGAGGCTGAAGGTGTGACGGTAAACAAGATGCTGCTGGTAGCAGGGGGAAGGGGTAGATGTAGCGGTGATGTACACCTGAGAGAACCGACCGTTCTATCTGAATGGTCGCAACTGGTCCTTCGCCAAGGCTGGCACGATAACGTATCATCGGCATGAGAGGAAGGGAGATGTGGTGGTGCTGGTGGTATCGGTGGAGAAGGTTGCTTTCGTAGTACTGTACGCGTCTCCACCAGCTATCGTCGTGACGTGCGGGTCTCCAACAGCGATGGAGTCTCACATACCAGGAGCGTGCGTATACGCAAAACCCATTTCTCTCGTTTGCTACATTTGTTGTTGCGTTCGTCCTCAATCGTCATCGTTCTTTCTAAGTCTCTTTGATCGTACAGGGAAGATATACGTTGTAAATATTGACTCTAGGGCAACACAAGGAGTTTGGGCTCAGTGAAGGAATGTGACTTGGGATTACAGTGTGATAGTGGAAAACTACATGACCCAGTAAGATAAGAAGTTACCCAATGTCGAACCTGAAGGTGCTATTGTGAGAGCAGAAAAGTTGCCCGAGGCGATACAGCAAGTCTGTTACCAAGCTTTTACTTCTGTGACAACGGTACTGAGTGTAACATAACGTTATATATGACTTAGCCTGTGACGGCGATATGTACTAATATAACGTCTGCCTTTATGACTTCGAATGAATATAGCGTTACCGAATGCTTGGTACTAATAAAAAACGGTAACCATATAGGTTTAAACACGTCGGAAGATGAAGCATTTTTTTTTCATCAAGACAGCGTGATGGTGTGAGTGTGATAGTGTGACCCAGCGTGACGGTGTTACGTAGTGTGACGTGGCTCTGTGTGTGACTGTCCCAAAACTCTTCCCTACTCGCTCTGGTGACCTGATATTTTCTTTTATCTTTAACCCTGCGCCAGTTACAAGGTCATACATGATAAGGTTGTTAAGTTCATTGTCTGACATATTGTTGGTGCTAAAGGAGGTTTAAAGTTCCCCACCCCTTGAGCACGACGTTACGACCCTTGAGCACGACGTTACGACCCTTGAGCACGACGTTACAACCCTTGAGCACGACGTTACGACCCTTGAGCACGACGTTGCGACCCTTGATCACGACGTTACGACCCTTGAGTACGACGTTACGACCCTTGAGCACGACGTTACGACCCTTGAGCACGACGTTACGACCCTTGAGCACGACGAAACGATCCATCGTAAAGATGGTACGATCCTAAATCACTACGGTACGACAATCGACAACGACGGTACGACCTTGAACACGACGGAACGCCCTTTGGGTATGATGGCCTGGCCTTAAACCCGCTGGTCCTTAAGTGTCAGGTGAGGGGTTGAACAAATTATGCCCAAAAGGGTTGAAGACCATATGGTCACGCTGTAGGTCCGTGACCATCAGCCAGTTATCACAGTAAGGTATAAGATCATGACGGGGGAATCTTATCTCACACTGATAAAGTCATCTCGAAGAACCTGAGCGATTCATACGGCTGGAGTCGAAGAATGTAAACATAGACCTTTAAACGAGTCTATAACTGTGACGTATCTCATATACCGTGACTGTTGAGTGGAGGTGTTCGTGGTTATCCTCATTTACTAAGGGTTATCTTGCCGTAGTTAACGCCAAGAACATCACTGGTGATGTGATGTGTGTGGGATGTAAGTATACGAGTGACGTCATCTTTATTACGTCATGGAGTAGCATCTTCAATACGTCACAAGTCACATATATCGTCTTGTAGATGTCATTATGGTATCAATTTATTTTTCAAGTTGGCTTTTCGTTTAAACATTTCATTGTGATGTGAAATAATTGGAAAAATCAAAGAATCTTTCTAGGGAG
The DNA here is from genome assembly GCA_032273605.1 of Panulirus laevicauda. NCBI lineage: Eukaryota > Metazoa > Arthropoda > Malacostraca > Decapoda > Palinuridae > Panulirus > Panulirus laevicauda. The sequence goes on along the minus strand of JAUTXX010508907.1, from coordinate 2,713 downwards.
ACGGTAATTTTATAGGGAAACAATTATTTAACGTACTAGTGCCATAGAAATAAGTGCATATCTTGCATTGCTTTAGCTTGAGATCACAATAAATCTAACATTCCGATAAGATGAGACAATTACAAGGAAAAAGGAAGAGCTAGATCCAAACACGGAGAATCAAAAATTTAAATAAAAACAAGACCATCAAAAAGCAATGTATCAGGAACAGAGGAAGTGTGTTGGCAAAAGACTCGATAAATACAGAGAAAAGACTGATAAAGACGGATCATAAAGTCTCCTGATATATTGATATGAAAGATAAAGATCTTTCAATCATTTTATAACTCGTCTCCTGTGAACTTTAGGTGTGCAGAAAAATTCGAATTTCTTACATCAGTTAGGCCTTGTAGAGCAAACCGATATGATTTAGAGAAAACGTAAAAAATGCTATAACTAAAACCTTTAGCTGATTCCTGTTACGACTTTGATACACTAGGTTACTAATCGTACACTTGAAGAAAAAATTAGTGGAAATTTTGTGACCAAAGATATAGATACTTTATATCTAAAACTTGTGGGCAATTCTAAATATTTTGTGAATCTTTGGTGTTCCTTTTATGTTTGAATCGTCAATATCAAACAAATGTCTTACTTTGCATGTGTATCATATTATTTCAACTCTGTTCATACGTTAACGTGAATCTGCCTTGCATGACGGATTGTACAAGAGATCTTTATACGTGTTAGGCTGCCTCACTCACTATCCATTCATTTGGGTAGGGATACATGTATACATTGAGAGTGTGTATGGTCTTAGAATTTTTTTGAACACCTGAGGAATCTGTTTGTATTTCATTAACACTAGTTGTTTTCCACACTCAGATTTTCTTAGGATTTTATCTATTTTCTTTTAGTAAAAGGTAGTCACTGATGCCAATTCATTGCCACAGACGTCGAAAATTGATAAACAGTCTTCTTGAGCAGTTGTCCATTTTTTTTTCTCTCTTTAAGTTACTGTTTATTCATCTTTTTGTCTCTGTATGTGATTGCACGAAAAAAGTTAAAATAACGTACCTTGATCTTGTTTTTTCTGGCAAATGCTTCACTTGTTTACTGATTCACAAGAAATGACAAATATTAATTCTAGTTTTGTGCCCTTAGCAGGAACTGCTAATCAAGCGTACGCCTTTTCTTCTTCTTCCTCCGTGCAACAGGGACTGCAGGTATGAGGAGGAGCAGGAGTTACAGGAAGTGGCCTGGCGGTTTATGAAGAGACGTGAGAAGGAAAGGAAAGCAAAGGAGGCGAAGGAGAAAGCCAAGGCAGAGAGGGAGCGCATCAGGGCCGAGAAGAAAGCTCGCAAGGCTCTCCAGAGGTCCGGCTCCAACAAGAAGAGCCTAGTGTTCCCGCTGCTAGAGAAGGATATACAGGTGAGCAGACACACTCCTGCTGCTTGTGAGGTGCAGCTGGCTGTGTAGACACTATACATACTATAGGATATATATATACCATGGAATATGTACCGTGGGATATGTACCGTGAGATGAGCACGTCTCATGGAATATGTATCTGATACGATATGCACCATGGGTTATGTACCATGGGATATTTATCATGGGATATGTACCGTGGATTATGTACCATGAGATATTTATCATACTTTTCACTAAAGCTGACTTAAGTGCCATCCCTCTCTGACATTTCTTGTTCGAACATATTGTAGGAATTAGCATAATTTCGTTTAACATAAAGTTTCCACAGTATTTCTGTGTAAATAACGTCATTGTAATGATACCGAACCCCGCTTGCTCGAGTGAAAAGTCGCCTTTGGCGAGACTATATCACTGGGAGAACAGTTTCGTTAAAGAACTTTTCAAAGGCGTCGACTTTTCCCTGTTACTGGGAATAACACAGCCTTGGGCTGCAGGAGCCTTTAGAAAGAGGACCTATGTAACAACAGGACTATTTCATACAAAGAGTTCCGATGGTAATTACGAATGAATAGATAAATGCAGTATCGACTTGACCTTGAGTTTGTACACCGCCTGTTCTAGGCCCAGAAATAGACCAGATTTTCCCCAGTTCCCAATTTTCTATCCCATTGGTCACATTAATCGATTTCCTTCATATTCAGTGAAGCACTCATTTTCTCTTATATTCAATCTAATCTTCATCATTCACTTCTCTAATGGATTGGGTGGCAGAAACTATAACTGAAATATCATTTGTAAATTCTTGGTTAAGAAAGTGAGATTCCGAGCGAGAATAGTAGTCCTACTTGGCAGACGATAGAGCATTTAGGGTGAACCGCAGGTCCATCGACGAACTTCCATTTCCTCTCCTTTTTTTTTCCCCCCCCCTCTCTCCCTCTTCCTGACCATAGTCCCAAGAGCACTCCAACAAACTCCCTCCCTAACATGTCAACTCCTACAAAACCCGTTCCTCCAGTCATCACTGGCAAGAACCCTCGAACAGACCTCTTCCTAAAGTTTTCAACTCCCGCCACGCCCGTCCCTCCCGTTGTCCCTCCAGTGTCTCCAGTCACATAACCCAGAAAGATGTGTCACAGCTTTTAGTTCCAGCCAGCCATCTGCACCTGGATTATTGGAAAGCTTATGTGACATTTTTTTCAAGGCTGAGTACAAAATCTCTGCGGCTGTATTACATACACTAACGTAGGGCAACGTTCATAATAAATGAAGCACAATAACACTGCAACTAGCCAACCTTCAT
>JAUTXX010508874.1:0-12059 GCA_032273605.1 Panulirus laevicauda | reverse complement strand
TTGAGATGTATAGGTATGTATATTTGCGTGTGTGGACGTGTATGTATATACATGTGTATATGGGTGGGTTGGGCCATTCTTTTGTCTGTTTCCTTGCGCTACCTCACTAATGTGGGAGACAGCAACAAAGGAATAATAAAATATAATATACGTATATATTATTTATTGATAATTACCCAGTTCCTATTCGTATGAGAGTCCTGGTGTTTCCTGTGACCTTTCTAAAGTGTCCTGTTGCCCAAGGCTATGCTACTTTCAACAGCAGGGTTATATAGTCTCCTTTAAAGTGAAAAGTTCTTTGATGTGACTGTACTCCCAATGATACAGCTTTACCCGGGATGACTTATTTGTTTAATGTCAAGAGGACGAGTTCAGGAACACCAGTACCTTACCTTACCTTTCTTACCAGGAGTCCTTTCCATCCATATGAGGCACCTGCAGCTCTCAAAAAGCTGGCCATGTCCATTGGTCGAGACCATATGTCAGTAAGGGTTATAATGTTTGCATCTTTGTTCAGAAAGTGCAAGGCATTTGAGTAGTAAGTGCTGTTCTTTATGGTAGTTGCATTAAGGGCTTAAAGGGATATGATGAAATGGTGTTTCTAGTGATGTATTAATGTAAGATGTACAGAGCATAAGCAAGAGAGAGTAACTTGTGTTTGTTTGGGATGTTTGGTTTTTGGAGGTTTGTAGTGTAAGACTGAGTTGGGAGGTTGGTTCCTTAGTGCTTGCAGTGTTACTCTGGTGTGTATCTGTTTTGTTAGTGTTTTGTTTGTTGGGGGTGGAGGAATCTGTGAAGAGAGGTTACTGAAGTATGAAGCAGGGTACACTTTTTATCTCCATTTAGAGATGTTTAGTAATAGTGTGGTTAGGGTGGGAGGGGTGTAGTAATGTTGTATAGAATTGAGTGCTGAGCTTGTTGAAGTGGGATTGTATTAGGAAGATCTTTGTTTCATTATGCTGGTCATTACTAGGTGGCCACTAATTGTTCTAAGTGCACTATATTTTGTGGTGTGCAGCTTTGTTAGATTTGCTTTTGAGGGGATAGAAGACCAGGCAGGTGAGGCATATTTTAAAGTTGAGTGGATGAATTGTTTGTTGAGCATGTTGAGGGATTCATTTTCTTTTCCAAAGCTGGTGCCCGTTAGTGCTTTTAGGGCATTTAGTTTGTGTTCCATTTTTTTTTTTTTATGTTGATGTAGGGAGTGAAAGTCTTGTGTGGCATATGTTATGCTTAAAATTGTTGGCATTTTTCAGTGGGAAGCATTATCCATTCATAGTGGCTGGAGGATGTGAACTAAATTCATGTCTTTTAGATTAAAAGAATGATTGAAGAATTGTGTTAGGATACTGACATTCTGTTCTTGTTGGGCCATTCTTCCTTTTTTTAATGTAGTGTTGCATGTTTGACTTTGCTGCTGTGGTGTCAGGGTGTTGTCATCTGCATATGAAAGGACCTTCATGTTGACATTTTCTGCAGGTAATGGGAGGTCATGCAAGAAGAGATTGATGAAAGTTTGAGAAACAACTGCTTATTGGGGGTGACTGTAAGAAGTAATTGAAGAGAGTAGGAGAAAACTACTTTTTGTGGAACTCCATTGTAGAAATAACTCCTTTAGAAGTGAAGCCATTGTGATTGACTGCCATGGCAGCCAGCTATGAAATTGGTCAGTCACTTTGTCATTGTTGTGGAGGGTGGTGTCAAGTGTGTTTTGTATGAGGATGTGTCAGGGAATATTGTCATATGCATTGTTGATGTTTATTGCTACTAGTACTTTGTAGGAGACATCAAGGATATGTTGAATGAAGTCATCGTGTTGTGTGTTGGTAGAGTGTTTGGGTTTGAAGCCGTGGTGTTTCAGTGAGATTGAGATGGTCCATTTGATTCTGATGTGGATAAATTTTTCATGGAGTTTGGATACTGAGAATAAAAGTAATATAGGATGGTAGGAGGAGGGGGAAGTTGGATTGTTTGAAGGGTTTTAGAACTGATATTATGATGGTAAGTTTTCAGAAGTTACAGATTTTTTTGTGTTAGCCAAGAGTGGTTGAAGATGTCTGAGAGAGTTTGAATTGCAAACGAGCCAATTTTATATGAAAATTTGATATGTTGTCAGGACCTGTAGTTTAATTGTAATGCATGTATCTGTGAGAGTAAAGGGTAATTGGGCAGTTGCTTCTGGATGCATTTTAGATGGTTTTTCAGGATTATCCTATTTAGGTGAGGTTGGTTTGTGGCTTATTTTTTATTAGTGTCTCACAAGTATGTGCTCTTTGGGAGAAGGGATTTTATTGGTATGGGTCAGGATTGCTTCATGTGTGGAGGCAGAATTGTGTTTAGTGTGGATCTTTAATGCTTGGTATAGGTGGTTGCCTTGGATCGTTTAGTTCATTGTATTGAAGGAGTGCCACTTTTCAAGAAAGTTTGTCTTTCAGCGATTAGGCTAGTGATGGTGTTCTTTAGAGTTTGGATTTGTTCTCTGCTTTCTGCTGATAGTGGGTGATTTTGTCTGAGCTGGTTTCTTTTCTTTATGAGATGTGTCACATGTGGGGAGAAGTTTAGGATGTATTTCTTTCTGTGCCCATATGGTATTTCTTTTTTATGCCCTTGTCTCCTCCTGTACCAACTCTCATTCTATATTGTTTCAAGCAGCACAGCATATGCTGACATGTATTTGCTTGTGCAATGCCTTTTTCTGTGATGTGTCGAGTAGTACATCTTAGGTGTTTTTTACTGTATAGTCTCATCCTGTGATGCATCAATCAACATGATACTTGTTGACATGTCTTGTCAGTATAAGACTTCACCACAGTGTAATGTGGCCTTAACTGTACAGAGAATGACCTTATCAGTGATGTGTTAAGACATCAGATATGTCAAGATATCTCGAGCTGATGTGTCTTTATATGTATAAAGTCCACTCCAATGGCACATCAAGCAGTACAGTGCATGCTAACATGAGTATATTTTTGCGATGGTTTTCTCTGTAATGCATCATGTAGCATATCTCACAGTGATGTGTCTTTACTTGGACCCTGGTGGTTCACTTGTAAAGTTATAGACATACTTTTGTGTGAACTCCTCTTAGGGGAACATTGTGTAGTATTGTGTAGTATCAGACATTAGAGTATGAAATTAAATGAAGTATGAGCCTACTCTGTAAGATTAGACATGGCAGTCCCATATTAATAACAGAATGTCAGATTTTAGAATTGGTACCCTTAATGCCCTGACATACATACACTTGAATAATATGTTACCATTACCATTACTGTTATCAGATTGATATTATACAAGCTAAATTCAGGAATATTTGTGTGTGGAAGGTAAGAAACTTTCAGAGTATGGTATCTTATTTTCTCATTAGAAATAATATGATTGAAAAATGCATTGAAAAAAGGTGTTTTGGTTGACAGGGTGTGTGAGCTCAAGGTGGTGCACTCTGTTTGTTCTGGTGGCACATTCATAAATGTTCCTGGACCCTTGCCCATTTTATTCAAATACCCTTTTTCTGCCATGGTTTTGCCAACCACAGTACTGAGTATACACTTAAAATAAAGTATACCATTTTTCCTACAGTGGTATCAAGTTTTGAGTATCACAGTTTTTCATAACATTAGTGAAACATTTTACAAGCATTGAGCTGCTTGTTACCTGGCCTAACAGACCAACATTGCTGGAAAAGGCTGGAGGACTGTCATAACCAGATGATGTTAGGATGAGCAGTTTTAGTGCAATGTATCTGGCTGGTTCTTTAGTGAAAGTATGAAGGTGTGGCATCAGGGATGACAGCCATCATATTTTATCTTTACAGTTTTGTACATCATTTCTTTGTCTCTTATTAAATAAGGATGGTTGTTTTTCAAGTATAGCATGCTCAGTATGCCTTTCAAGTGGCATTCCCCAAACCTCTTATTTCCCATAGGTTTTGTACCTTGCCAACTAAGGGGTCTTCTAGGAGTGTTAACCACATTGGTTGTAAAGGGATTTCTGTTGTAGATTATGTTAATATTCCAGATAATATGAGTTTTGCAATCCATTTTTTTTTCTGTGAGGAAAATAGAGATAGCAGCTGCACCCCTAACTTGTAACCCATTCTGTCATAACTATGTTAGAAAAGTTGCCTTCCTAGCCAGGATATTATAGCAAAATGTGTAATGTTGAAATAGATTGTCATTTAAACAACCAGAGCTTTTTAAACCCAGCATGTCAAAACATTTAAACCTTGGCAGGACACTTCATTTGAATCATGGCAAATTGCTACTGTTTAAAACTCACCTTGTACCCAGTGACTCAATATGTCTTCAGTCACTTTTCTTTTCCTCTGCTCTTCATGAAGTTTGAGTTTTTGATTGTATTATTCAGAATCACCCCTCTTGTTCTCTTGATATATCTATATATGATAATTGTCTGTTTTTAATCAGAACCCCTCAAAATCTCTGTATGATGCATAGTATGGCAAGTAGCCATCATTAGAAGCATGTTTACTTCCTCCCACTATGTTTCTATCTGGGTTACTGAGCCTTGTGGATATTTCCAAATTTTGGGTTACATAGGTACCACTGATCCTTCAAATGTTGGCAACAAATTTCTAAAGATGTGTGAAGAGAATTTGAAGTTATGGCATTGCTCAAGAAAATGTGAAAGCTAAGCTTGTCTGTGAAGCTATGCACTGAGTTTGGGATACAGATTATTACTTTGTCCCTTGAAAAGTGCTCTTTACTTAGTAAATCCTTTTCCTCCAAATGAATAGAAAATAGGATAAGGTCAGTAGAGTGATAAATACAATGTTTGGAAAAGTAAACAATGAATTAAGTGGATATATTGTATACTGAAAGGAGCTACTTGTTTCAGTCATGATGAACCTCAAGATTCAGTTGGGGAGTTAGAAGGTAATGGCAGTATTGTAGAAATAAATCCTGTTAACAGTTATACTGAAGTCGATGGTCATCAGTTTGACCCATGTGACATGAGGTGTGACTTTGTTCCTCATCCTGATGGTTCAGTGAGTGTCATGGAAAGAAAGGAACTTTAGAAGGAAATCCCACTTAACATTAGCTAATGACAAACATCAGAGGAGAGAGACTGGGACTAAAGACACCATTTGGTATGTTTTGTGGCTTGGATCATGTTTTATATGAATCTTCATCCATTGATGCACTCAGTATGCTTAAGGGAGGTTCAATGTATAAGGGCATAGATAACTCTGAAATTATTTTATTTAAGTGTTTCATTGTTTACATAAAGGCATTCAATTCTTTGTCATATTTTTTATCAAAAGGATCCATCAAGAGCATGTTTGTCCTGCTTTCAGGTTTAGATTGTGGACTGAGATCAATTAGGGATTACTGACTAAAATTTTACAATGAAATTCCTATGGCAAAAACCCAGACTTCTGCACCAGAAAGTTTGGTAGACTTATATTGCAAGAAAATCAAAATCAATCTGAGTCTCCTATATTCTTCATGAGATTTGTATTCCTAGGAGCTAATCTACTTACTTGCAGGGTCCTCTTTGTTCCTGCCTTCATGAGAGATTTGGCAACATTACAGTTAGAGTAAATTTCCCAGAACTAACTACAGCTTCAATAGAGGATGAAAGGAGAACAGATTGTTTATTCTATTCATAGTGATCCCAAGACCAATTTCTGTGAAAGAGTCTTGGTATTACCAAAGACCTTTCTAAAGACTCTTGCTGCCCAAGGCTGCTCAGCTTCTGAAACAAAGATGTAGACTTCTTTGGGGAGTGAGGTGTTCTTTGACGAGACTGTACTTCCATGATACATCCCTGACAAAGGTGGTTTTTCACTTGTAGTTTAACCTCAAGCAGGTGGAATACAGTAACACTGCAGAAGAAGAATGGAAAGGCTGTTAGATATATGCACCTCTGTTGCAGCTGTAGGGAGAAGATAGCATTGAATTCAAAACTATGTGTGATGTTTGAAAAAGTAGTTTACAGAATTCTTGAAATATATGTATAGAAGCATTTGATGCTCTCCCATTATTGAATTTGATTTCTGTTAGTGATTCTATAAGGATAGATTAACCTTAAGAGAATGTATTGATGCCAATTGAAGATTTACTGATCCAGTTGTCAATGCAGTCTTTCTGTACGACATAGTAACTTAGCCGATGGATGATGATAGGCTTTGGATAGGCCCTTATCCTTTTAGTTTGAACTGTAACAGCTGCCTACATCAAAGCCTAAGAACAATGATACTTTAACAAGAAGCACCTATTTCAGATTGTCATCACAGGCTTTTCACTTATGAGTTTTGAACCCTTTCAATTTAGCTACTGTGATTCATTTTCAGTAGAGCTTCTCCAATGGGGATTAACATGGGAAGAGGTTTTCAGTGTTCTAGCGGGTGCATTGATGGCTCCTGACAGTAGAAACTGTCTCTGATGCTGTATTAATGAGTGTTGAGCTGAGATATCAAATGGAGGTATCCCCATTTGTCTCATAGATTTGTCCTGGTGCAAATACAGGGATGAGGCACTGCAGGAACTGATGTCACCCACTTTCCTTGGGTCATATCATTGAGAATAAGTTGGGAGCATTGTCCATCATTCCTAGGTGAGCAAATCTGAGGAAAGTTTCATTGATTTTTTTTTTATGAAACAGCATGTTGATAGTGTTATATAACAACAAAGGGAACACTGTTCGCTCTTGGCTCAGGGTCAATGACATTACAGACGTATCCCATACTTCAGAAGGAACATTTGTTCTGCATATCATCTCACATAAAAGAAGCTTGAATATCTTGGCAGTTGCTCCCTTTTGACTGATTCTAGGGTGACAGTTGTGGAGCCTGTACTGGGGCTCACTCATGTGGATCTTGTTATAGGGGCAAGTCCAGAGGTGGATCTGTTTGTATTGACAGCTGAGGACATATTGCTCATTCGTGTATCTTCTTTCCCATATACATTGTGAGTGCATTAGATGTGCTCACTTACAACTGAAGTTAGTGGAGGTGTGTCTCTTCCCTCTATTTAATGTTCTCATTGTGGTTTTGAGGAAAAATGGACCACTACTCAGTACAGTTGATGTTATTAACTGCTTGTTGGGTAAACCATCCTTGGTTACCAAAATTGTTGGAGGCCAAGGAATTCATTGCAGTTTCCCAGGCTCACCCTAAGTAGTTTTGGGGAACTTGCAGGTCAGTCATTCATTGAAATTCTTGGTTGTCTTGCATGTAGATTTTCTAAGAAGTCATTGTAAGAGAAATTATGGGTCTCAAGTTTCAAACATATTTCTATGTTGCAATAAGGAATTATCTTTGAGACGAAATGAGATATTATGGACACTGTTTTTAGCAATTTCTGACCTTGAAATGACATCCTGAACTTTCAGGTGGCTTTTTTTAACACTATTTTTTTTGTAGTTGATTTTTAGTAGTCATTTGCAGATAGCTGCTATTTTGTGATGGAGGGCAACCCTGATGGAGTTCTGAAAGTTTAGGGTTTAGTAGTGCTGTATCTAGAGACTATTGTTTAAAGTTGTGTAAGGCATGTTTTATGTCAGGCAAAGCCTAGTTTGATTGCTTTACAAACTTTGACATTTCATGCAAACTAAAGAATTTTGCATTAATCTGTCTTTGGAGCATATGACAATAAAAACATTGTTTTTAGTAGGGCTGACTATTGGACACAAGTTTTGTAAATTACAATCTATTAAAAAAGGTGAGTGTTTTGATGTTTTGTAGGGGTAGAACTCAATGTCTTTCTCAGTCCATCATTATTGACAAAAAACTAAACTGCCTCATTTAAAAGAAAACTGTTCAAGCATGGAAGCTTCCTTTGCTTTGTCTAATTTTGTCATCATGATAGTACTTAAAGTATACAGTTTGTCACAGCTAACAATCTTTTTGTTAATCATAGGTATTTTGTTCCTTCTTAAAAAGTCAAGAGACTTGCAGTAGATTTAGAGAGTTGTTTAGATCTGCCAAGAGGAATTTACTTTAGCAACCATGACTTCAGAAAGTATTCCAGAAAAGAATAAGGCCTTTCTCTCAGGTGTTTGTTAGTGTATCAGATGTCACGGATGTTGGAACTCAGTAATACTTTTGCTGTAATGTTTGCCTATAAGCTTTCTCTTGTCACAGAGATGCATGATCATGGGAAGATTGAACCATACAAAGACTCAGCAGAAGAGTATCCAAGGTGATCATCTATGAAAAAAAAAAAAAAAAAAAAAATCCCCCCCCCCCCCAAGTCATGAACAAAAGTCTACATTAAGGCCAAGCTTTAATTGAAGTGTAGAGAGAATTATGGAAGAGAAAAAGAAAAGACAAGGGAAAGTAAATATGAATCTCGCAGGAAGTGAAAAACCTGTTTTAAAAATGTGCCAGGTAATAGGCATTGGGAAAGACTTGAGAAGGTAGTTCCAAAGCATCAAGGTGCCAGGAAAGAAGCAGTTATCAAAACAATCCACCCTTGAGTTGCCTATGGCCACACAGTAATCATGTGATGCAGCAGCTTGCCGAGTATTGGGTGGTCTAGCTAGTGGTGGGGGTACACAAGCAGCCAGCTCTCAGGAGCTAAAACCAAAGTAATTACTACAGAAGAGAGAAAGGGAAACAACATTGTGGCATAGAGCAAAAGGTTCTGGTTCGGAAGTTAGCCTGGGACAGTTTATAAGTTGGACTGCTTTGGACTCAACTGTGTCAAGTATGGATGCAGAGATAAAACCAACCCAGTGTTAGAGCAGTACTCCATATAAGGAAGAATTAAATGGAGTACCTGTTCAGAAGAAAAGAAGTTTCAACATCTAAACAGGACACCCAGTTTCTTAAGGGGCAGACTTAGCTATTCCTGTAATGTAGGGTTTCCAAGAAAGAGAGGATGCTACAGTAATACCAAGCATGTTCATTGAGTCAAGAGGTGGAATTACAGAACCGTCAAAGGAGAGACAAGAGTTGTGAGGAGTTTTTTATTGAGAGGTAGATAGAAACTGGGTCTTGGAGTTATAAAACTCAATTAGAGTATATCTGCCCCACTGAAATATCCTGTCTAAGGCCGAGTTAATTGAGGAAGCTATGTCAAGATCAAATGAGAGGAAAAAGAAGCAGAATTGAAGGATTCGGATGAATGCGAATTGAATTAGAGAAAAAGAAGCAGAATTGAAGGATGTAGATGAATGCAGTTTTGTTTCATCAGCATATGAGTGTATTTGATTATTTGTGGAGGAGAGGAAATCATTGAAAAAAAAGGAGGAAAAGTGTAGGGGACAGGACAGAACCTTGAGGGACACTGCTGTTGATGAAAAGGGGAAAGGCTGATCCATCAACAACATATATAGATCAACTGGAGAAGAAGCTAAATGTGAAGGAACAAAGTGAGGGAGAGAAGCCAGAGTAGTGGAGCTTAGAGATGAGACCCCATTGCCACACTCTCTCAAAAGCTTTAGATATGTCAAGAGCAACTACACATGACGCCCCAAAATCTTTCTGGGATGATGACCAGATATTAGTGAGATGGGAAAGGCTATCACCAGTGGATCTCACAAGACGAAAGCTATATTGATGATCAGAGAGAAGGCTTTGAGTTTTGAGATGTCTAAGAATATGGGAGTTGAGGAGGGACTCAAAGACTTTGGATATGGTAGATGTCAAAGCATTAGGACGATAGTTAGAGGGGTCAGAATGGTCCCCCTTCTTAGGAATGGAAAATGTCAATGCATGCTTCCAAGTGAAGTTATTGATTAAACTACTTCATGAATGGCAGGTGAGAACTTTGAGCTTGTAAAAAGCATGTTTTTGAATTTCATCCATAACCCAGCCCACTTTTCCTTGAAAAGCTGAGTTTCCTCAAAACAACCTTGTAGGTTCAAGACAGAGGCAGAAGATCTCTGTGGTGGAGCCATGGTTATGTGTTGTCATTAGTTAAAGGAAGACATTTTGTGCAGCTTCACAGGACATCTTATACTCATGTTTTTATATATGTTGAAGGTTGTCTTTGGCTTTTTAGTTGTGTTCTCCCACTTTGTTAAATTTGTTTTCTTGGGTAAACTACACCTTAGGGGGCAGTTGAGAGGTCTGGCTCAAAAAATTGCTTTTCATTAGCTCAGAGCTGACTTTTTTTATCTCTTTCAGTGAAAGTTGGAGTATTAGAAAAAACACAACTGTTAAGAGTTTTGTGTTGCTTATTGCAGCAGTGGTTTGAAATTAGATTAACTATAGACATTTATATTGACCACACTTATTTGGAAATACTGTTGTCGATTTTTAAGTTCTATATATGTATTGTAGATATGAATTTAATGGCCTAAGTAAAAAGATTTTACATAAACAGTGGATTTTATAGGAGTCTGCTTCTCTTATGGAAAAATGTGAAAAACAAAATTGAATTAGTGAAGTCAGGAAAAGAATTCTTGCACATCAATTTAAGTAAAGAGTGTGGAAATAGATATAAGAGTAGACCTGTGGTAAGGACAGCTTTAAAGATTTATGTATATGGTATGAAAGATAATATGAAATGAGTAGATCAGTAGTGGCAAGTCCTTGGCAGATGTTCTGTACAAATCATCCTTCCTTGTATCAGTTTAAGGATTATGGGTTATTGACATGACTAAAATCTTAGCCATTCACAGAACAGTAAGCTTCTTGTTAACTAAAACTGTAAATTATCTTTTATGATGTTTACATTTTATAGATCATGTGCATAAATCCTTTCATTTCATTCATACATATCTTGAACTTATTTCCAGTGACATAATATGAACATAGGATTTTTTATCTGGATGAAAAGCTGTTTCGTAAAGTAAGACCAACATCTTCATTCAAAACTCCCTCACTCACACAAAGTATTCACCATGCATGATCAATTTTATTCCTCTGACATCCTTGTCTGAAATACTTCCATCATCACTTTGAGTCTTCACTGCCTTTGCCTGTTTCTTTGGCATTCTCCCTCTTTTATCCTGTCACATTATCCTAGATTTTCTACACACATCAAGTGCCATCTTTTCTTCACGTCATCTGATGGTATTGCTATTGAATGTACTTAGAAAAAGGTTGGCTGTGTTGTTAATTGTTTAGTTAGGATTTATCACCATATGTACGGATCATGGTGAGGTACCGAGAATTGGCAGAATGCATGTATAGCATCATTATGTGTAAAGGCAAAGGGGATAAAGATGAGTGTTCAGATTACATAGGTATAAGTTTGATGAATGTTCCTGGTAAGTTGTATGGGAGTGGCGATTGAGAGGATGAAGGCATGTATAGAGTATCAGATTGGAGAGGAACAGTATGGTTTCAAAAGTGGGACAGGATGTGTGGATTAGGTGTTTGCCTTTAAGAATGTCTCTTAAGAAATACTTAGAGAAACAATTGGATTTGCATGTGGCATTTATGGATCTCAAGAAAGGATATGATAGGGTTGATAAAGATGCCAAGTGGGAAATCTTCAGAATTTATGGTGTGGAAAGAAAACCACTTGAAGCAGTAAGAGGTTTTATGTATGATTTGGGAGAGAGGAGAGTCTGTAGCTGGGTTGTGTAATGTCACCATGGCTGTTTGATTTGTTTATGGATAGGGTAGTGATGGAGGTAAATGCAAGTCGTATAGAGAGGGGTGAGTAGTGCAGTTTGTAGGGGTGAGAGGGCTTCGGAAGTGAGTCACTTGTTGTTTGCCGATGAAACAGCACTTGCGGCAGGTTTGAGTGTGAAAGTGCAGAAGTTGGTGATTTTTGAGTTTTGAAGTGTGTGTAAAATCAGGAACTTAAGAGTAAATGCATATAAAAGCAAGATCATTAAGTTTAGCAGGTAGTTGTGGTGTGAGTTTGAATGGAGAAAAATTGGAAGAAGTGAAGTATTCAAGAAAGATGGGAGTCAACATGGCAGCAAATGGAACCATGTATGTGAAAGTGAATCATAGGGTGGGTGAGGGGATGTAGGTTCTGGGAGCATTGAAAAATGTGTGGAAAGAGAGATCATTATTTGGGAGGCCCAAAATGGGCTATAAGTGATTTTGTATTGAAGAGAATTAAGGTGTGAGAGATGACATGTTTGAGGACAGTGTTTGGTGTAAGGTAGTTTTGTTGAGTAAATAATGAAAG
>JAUTXX010508830.1:0-21984 GCA_032273605.1 Panulirus laevicauda | reverse complement strand
AAGATGTAAGAGAGGAAAATAAGAAAAGTGTTTTTTATAGTCAATTTTAGCCGTGTTGTCTGTTGTTGCTCGGAGGATAAAGTCTGGAAGCAATCTAAACCAGGCCGGGCCTAGGGAAGTAGTGGTGGACCAATTGGCACAATTTTTCTGCTTCCTCTTTTCACCGTCATGACTGATGTTAGTATTCTTCCGCCTCATGTACAATAAATCGCCCAGTGTGTTGCGATAACGATAGAGGAAAATTCAAGTAAGGGCATTTGGTCTTGTGGTCCCCTTCTTAGTCCTGAGCGCCAATCGCTTGTGGTGGCGGAAACTGTAGAGACTCAAGATTTCAACCCCTTTGAGCACTGTGGTACGAGCCTTGGATATGATAATGTTGCCTTCAGCCTAACCTTAAGATGTCAAGTCAGTGATCACGCCATCATACCCAGGGGTCGTACCGTTTTACTCAAGGGTCGTACCCTCGTGTTTAAAGGAAAATATCCTCGTGCTCCGGGAATTAAATATTTACGTATGACATTGCCATGTCGGTTCGGAACTTCACAGTGAGGTCACGTCGCTGCCCAATAGCATTATGGAGAGCTTACGTAATGTTATTAAACCTGACGTGAGCGTCGATAGACTTGGAATCCACCTGAGCCCTGGGTGTTATGGTTTTGAGGGCCGGCACCAGCGGCATAATCGACCAATGTGCAGGTATAGAGAGGTGTGATTAGGTTGGCTGGAGGTGGATGCCAGTGGCAACATGTGGGGGTTATTGACCTCTGCGACGCCCAGGACTCCCTCCCCCCCCCTTGCCGCCCCTTTCCCCTGGAGTATGGGAGGTGGGAATAATCTTCCCCGGGAAGGAAGCCCCATTTCCCAAAGGCTCAGTTGTAATTCTCGTCACGTTCTACGCCTTTCTAATCGTGTTTTTTTTTCCGGTTGTTTCAAGACTTCCTTTTTTCTCGGTTGCATCACCACATTTTGTCATTATCATCTCAGCCACCACCTCTCTTGTCACTGTTACCACAAAAATTTTTTCTTATAGTTTATTCGTCTCGTATTTTTTCCCTCAACTCTGACGCAATGATCATTGTTTTTACTAGTCATTATCATCTCCTGTAGCTGTCGCCACCATTTTCGTCATTTATCACCTTTTATTACCGTAAGGTATTTGACATGACCTTTAACGTCAAATGACGGGCTATCATACGCAAGGGTTCTCTGTCTTGGGATCACGTCCTTGTCAGATAGCTAACACACGGAAGCGAAGGTCACAGGTCAGCTGTTCTTAACGTGTGGGAGAGGAGCATGGGTGTAGGGGATGGGAGGGGCTTGTGTTTCAGCTGTCAAACTGCGTCACCGCTCCGAGTTTGGATAATGATGGTACTGTCATAGTGTTTAATTTTTACTCGGGAGTGGTGGATATTATCGTTATAGATTTTACTTGCAGTGGTGTTTATCGTGTCTCCAGTGGTGATAGTGGGAGGTGGGACGTTCAGTGATGATAGCGTAATTCACCGTACGAGAACTTAAATCAATGATAAATAATAATCAGTTTTCCTGGAAATGTCCGGGAGCGCGTCGCTCGTTTGAACAGAGATGTTTGTGTGTCTTTTTACTGTACAAATCTGGTTCAATCTAGTTTTCAGTTCTCACGTTCCTTCACCATTTTCTTTAGCGGGTGTAGATCCGACGCGCCGTTTTATTTGTGGTTAAACGAAAATAGAATATGAAGATACCAAGTCGGAACACATCTGTTGCTTTCCCGCGCGGTTTAACGTGAGAGTCAGCCTTCGAAGCCATTGAAAGACTCAAGTAGACATTGACCTTGACTTTCAGCCTACCTCGTCGGAGTTTCTTTAGGCCTATTTTTTTTCTTTGGTTTTTTTTTGTGAAGGTTTTAGTGTGAGCACCTGAAGCAAGAGATACCGGCCTGCGTCTTGCTGGCGATATTCTGCGACTAGGGTCAGGGGACAGGTCAGAGGCTGCCAACTGCGTAGGCCAACACAACCTGCGTCATCCCGGCCTGGGCTGGGAAGAAGGGGTGTAGAGGGAGTGGGGTGAGTGTGTCGGGCCTGGGGGAAGAAGGGAATAAGAACAGAAATGTGTGCTTTTGATCTCTGGGTGGACGTGAGCCTGCATAGTCGAAGTGGAAGCCTAGTAAGGTGAGTGAGACCCAAGTCGTAGATATCGAGGGTAGCGGTGTTGAATGTTTGCAGTTGACTAGTTTCTTGTCGGTCGCAATGGGAATCTTGAATACCCCCCCCCCCCCCCCCCCCCCCCCCCCCCCCCCCCCCCCCCCCCCCCCCCCCCCGGGCGAGGCTAGGCTGCTGCGATACCGGGCAGCGTTGATGATTGCATCCACATGTCGCGGCTCACAGTGGCTGCACAGCGGCATCATTGCAAACAATTACCCTTTGTTGTAGAAGATATTATCGAGTCATATCAGTCTTACTACGCACTATGCACATACATGTACACCACATGCATTGCACAGATTTCAGAGTTATTAGCCTCTGATGGCGACCATAGATTCCTTTTTGCCATTAAAAGATCCATGGCATTGCATCTTGACAACCATTAAGAGTAATATTCCTGAGGTAATTTCTGTAGGTTATCAGAGCAAGGACTTTTTGGTCTTGGACATGATCTAACTTTTGACCTGACCCTTATTGGTCGGGTTATGCAAAGGTCAAGGGTCCTGCTGTGCGCTTTAAGGAAAGATCATGCGTAGAGGTTGGACTGTTGTACTCAAGAATGTTAGTCACCGAGATATTTTGAACTTAGCAGATCCAAAATCATGTAATGCTAAAGTATTTCCCTTTAGAAATTCATTTTTAGATATCAAACCAACTTCGAGTGCTGTTGACCATGTAATAAAAGATGATTATTGTAGCCCCTAGTTTTGATTACCGAATCCCTAGTTAGGATAAGGGGACTTAAATATTTAGCAATGCAGTAAGACTGGCGGTATTTTAAGATGTTCACAAAGGTTAGAAAAGTCATGTATAGCATGAGTAGGGATAGAGTCGTTTTGATAGAGGATAGTGTGCATGGAAAGGACGGAGAGGGTTGCCCTCCCTCCCCTTCTCTTTCCTCCCCCTTCTCAATCAATGGAGAATGACGTCACCAATGTCTGAACACTAACCTTGGCTGCGGCTTGAGTTTCATTCCACTGTATATCATCCACCAACGACTCAAGTTTATGTAAACAGCTAGCCTTTAGAGACCCATGCTAGAATTTTGCGCACAAGCCCTTCTGTCGGCTGTATTAGAGGTCGTTGAAGGTTTTGTTAGTCTCCGATTGTTGGAGTGTCTTGATGTAGGATGGGCGGGACGTTGATGTTTAAGCTTCCTCCTTAGCCTTTGTGTTTGTTGACGGTTTAGTTTTCCCGATTGTATGTAGGTCTTAGGGCCTTGCTAGACATCGAGGGCGAGATGGCAAAATTGAATAACGAACAGAACGAGAGAAAAGACGGGAAGCACTTCATCATTGCCTTAAAACATGATTAAGTCAGCTAACTGGCCACTCTGTGATAAACATATCCCTCACCACGGCTTACACCAGCCTAAGAAGTCTTCAAGCAATGATTGGCTGTAACAATGAAACATGATAAAGGAGAGGTGCAGTTGTTGGAAATAGATGAATTTCTTGTTTTTTAAACGTAGGAAGATTTCAGGGTCAATCATGTTGAATTTTTTTTAGCAAGCCTTTAACTTAATTGGGTTAGGATTGACATTTGTTACTCGACTTTTTTAGGTTATATTTTCTAGGACTGGTGAGGATTTGTGCAGGTTTAGTCTCTCTGGACTCATCTCCACAGGATTAGGTTGGGCTAACTGCGGTAACCCCTCTTAGGGTGGCCTTGGTCTTGTAAAGGGGTCAGATCAACTTTTATGGCTGGATGGCCGTCTCTTAGCCATGTCATGAAGTTGGTGAATTAGCCCAGAGACCAGTTAAAATGAATAGATTTACAAATGAGTGTGTGCATTAGTTGATTGTTATCTATTTGTTAGGTATTCTTTTGCACATACGCATTATCGTCGGTGTATTGTTGTGCATGTATTGCCTGTATGTATGCATGACGCATTAATTGATATACATACACACCATGTCTTTAACCACACACACACACACACACACCTTAGCCCAAGTATGCTAGGATGCACACCTTTAACACCAAGGTCACGGCCGGAGTCTTGTTTCATACGTGTGCTCAACAACTTCAGCTCCAGCGGAGGGATGACATTGATAGGTTGTGCAAATGGTACTTGCCACTAGACTTTTATAAGGTGGAGCTATCCACACGACTTTCACGACGCTCCCTGTACGGATGCACCTTACAGACTGTTTTACAAATTTGGTGTCTCCACCAGGTTATGTGCTGCTGCTGGGATCTTAGTTTTACGAATATTAAATGCCAACTGACAGTCTACTGCATTGTGTCATACATTTAAATGGGTTCATTACATGATATTTTTTGGTCTTAGGAAGCTTAGATCCCTTGAATCTTCAGTTGTTTGAGCTTACCAATAGCCCCTTTTCAAGAACTGAGCATTAGGTTACTTCATGACGTATTTCATTACACAAGGTCCATGTTTCACATATGCCACTAGAACTTTTGAAGACATTTTGTTTACAAAGATATTTTGTATTGCTCTTAAAGTATATAGCAAGTTGTGATGGGACCGTCAGTGATGGCGTTGATTTTTTATGCATTTGTTTTCGTCTGATTTCCTACCTATACTTATTTTCTTCTTATATGTTGTATTTTATGTTTTCTCCAATACTAATGCTGGCTTTATCCATCAGAGTCATGGGTGGACCTGTCCAACCAGCCAGGAAGTCCAGACCGAGTTACTCCATTGTCTTTTGGGAACGGTGAGGAGTACCTACGGCTTCTGAGGGAGGCCCAGCGAGAGAGTAATCAGTCCTCAGCAAGGGTTTCCCTCGCTTCCTCTCGCCGAGACACTCCCAAAGAGTCCCCACATGACTCGTGAGTTCTGTCCAATACTTGGCCATTTATTCTTCAGATGTTTTATTTAACCCTGTTACTGCTCTGAGCGATGATTGTGGTGCTATATTGCAGTGTTCTAAGCTACGACCATGTCTTTGATGTTTCCCATCTCATTTTGAATTCCCAGTGAATATATGTTAACATACCACATCATTGTGAGAAGGGCTATTTACCCAGAAACTCCTGTAAATTAATTTAAAGTGAAAATGATTATATGAAAATGGTTATTTTTTCATTTATTCATGCAAATATTGTTCTAAGTGGTATATCTTATAAACTGCATTAATAGGATTGAACTTTTACATTGGCTATATTCCTAGCCATAGTGTGTAGGATGACAGATACAGCCAGACTACAAAAAAAGTTCAGGTTGATAGATCAGACTACAAAGAATTTTATATGAACACATGGTATTCATTTATAAGTTGTTTACAATATACATGTTTTAATCCTGGTATTTCTCAGCTTATCAGTTGCAAATACTCATAATGGGGAGATTTTTATGTACATTTTTTTATATCTATGCCATACTTTTTTCAGGCCGAAGTCCCCACCAAATAGCCCCAACACTGAGATGGCTACAGACCCAGAGGAGGCCGTTTTAAAAGGCGTTTATATTAATTACTATAATAAGGTTTGTAGATACAGTCTCTATATTGTATAGAGCTATTGTTGTTACTGTAGCTATACTTGGAGAGCTTTTATTTTATTCATTTGTTTAGATTTTCCGCTAGAACATAGTTCTTCCAAGACTGGGGCTGGTAGTACAGGTGATATACCTCCTTGGTATTTAATCATTACTACCTGCCTTGATATTGGATTGGTAGCACCCAAATGCTTTCAGTTCCCTCAGGATGAAATGACCAGATTTGAGTGCATCCGCCCAACATTCTACATGAATTTGAGACTTGCATATGGTCCTTGAGATAATGGGGGGGATTTCAGTAGTTTTAGTGTATGAAAATGTTAATCAAGATGCTTACAAAATCATGACACAAAATAGTTTATTTTTATTATTATATTTAACCTAGGGCATCTTTTATAGGGCTTTTGCAGTACTGAGGCTGCACTATTATAAGAAGCAGGGAAATGAATGTTCTTCTTTGGAGAGAGAGAATTTCCTTAACAAAACTGTAACCTTTTTCATCAAGTGATGATGATACAGTCTCATTAAAGGCAACTTTTTCACTCCATGTAACCATGAGCAAGTAGAGTCCAGTAACACAAAGCATTTTTAGGGATGGAATGTTTTGTTCACATGTAAACTTATATCTTGTTAACAGGTGATAAGATGTTCTGAATGGTGAGAATAAATAGATAATGTTCTGAATGGTGAAAATGAGTAGATATGAAATATAAAGACAATATATGGTACATTTTATTTTACATTGATTTTTATAGTTCTCTTCAGTTTACATAGCTCAAGTGAAAATGTTAAAATAATCACAAGATAGATACATGAATATCATTCACAGTTCTGTCTGTCTATCTATATCTCTGATACCCTTACCCTCCGGGAACTTCCATCAAGGGGATGGCCATAGTAATAGAAGAGTCTTCACTAATCTCTGTCCTAGCATGCCTCCCACAGTCTTGGTCTTGATGTGGGTGCCACTCCATATAGCTGGTGATGCAAGCCTAGAATGTATTAAAGAAAAATTTTATATTGCAGGAGGGAGATTTCATCAGGGTTGAGAAGAACACAGAGACAGATTGGATATGGGACTGGAGTAGTCGGCCAGATCAGACTCCACCCAAGTTAGTATTTACCTGAAACTTTTTTATTCTGCTAATAGATTCCCTTCAAATTATTGTTAATTTCCCTTGTTTGTTGTATTCATACATGTGTGTCTAGTACATCATACCTGGTCCACAGCGTAGGTTGTTTTTTATAGTTTTTTAGTCAAGAAAAGTAAAATCATACAGGAACCAAGGGTTTGAATTCCTTGACTTTTATCAGTTTATGTAATGGTACATGATAGTAGTTTACCACCTACGTGATGAAGAGACATATGTTTGTATTGAACTCTACATTATCTCTATGAACTGCACATTGATTGCACATCAGTGATATTATACAACAATTTTCATACAATAACAGAAGTAATTAATATGGAGCATTATGCATTTAATTTTTGGTCTGAAATGTGTAACTACTGGAAAGGCATGGATGGGGTCATTAGGTACATTTCAGTTGTGTACATTAATCCCCTTGAAAACACAGATGATGAAGCTGAGCAATTGCTTGGATACTTGTAACATGAAAGTTTGTAGAGTGGCAAACCACTATATTTGCCTTATTGATTGTCTGTTTTGTTTTATTTGGTTCGTTACATTTTTAGGGAGTGGCGATTTAGTCATCCACGGAAGGGTGTGAGTCGTGGTGCCAGCATCCGCCGAGTGATGGTTGGCAACTCTTCACTCTTTTCTCGGGATGTCCTGTACACCCTCCTCATCACTAATGTTTTATCTCTCCTCATCGGCACCGGCATTGGGTAAGTTGAAAACCACAAGGAATATATTATTAGACACTCAGCAGTATAGTGTTATTTGAATGCCTTTATGGGAACACTGACTATGTGGAAATTGCTTTTGAAACTGTCATGAGTTTCTCCCAGGGGCTCAAATTCCTCAAGTTCTCTTTGAAATTATATCCAGAAAATTTTTTTAACCTATTTTAAACCTTGACATAAATCTCAAAGCTGCTTTTACTGTCTTATTCAGTTTATCATGATTCATGAATTGGACAAATAGAGCTTCCATAATCACCCACTTTTGTTTTCTTTTTCCAAACTCCTATCTGTACTGCCCATTCCAAAACTCTACCATTTTCATCTGGTTGTTCTTTTATATCTCTCACATTCCTTTCAACTATAACACTCCATTTATATTTTAGAGGGCTGCAGGCATCCCTTTTATGTCCCAGGCCCTCTATTAAACTGTTTTTGGAATTAAGTTTGCAGACCTAGAGTTTCTAGTCTCAGGCACTCATCCTGGCACCGGGCAGGACATTCCAGGTCCTTGGGTCAGTCTTGATACCCAGCAATCTTTACACAAAAGTAAAAACAATAAGTAGTCTTTAAGATAGCGCTGCATAAGTTCTTAATGGGCATATTAGAAGGGATGATGTTCCAGTTTGAGAACATCACTTTATTTTGATGTGAAAGTACAGTCATGCATGATTTCATTAACCCTATCTCCAAACATTATGCATCAAAAAAAAGAAGTGCTATCTTTTTGTATCCCAGGATATATCAGTCATGGAACCTAACATTACCACCAGTGCTAAGTAGCTCTGCTAATCTGAGCATTCTTTTCTAGGATCTGGTTGTCGAAACGCTCAGGCAGCGAAGTTGTGACTACTTTATCCATCAACTAATTCCTGTTGGTATCTACCAACAACTCGTCTCGTCGGATGCTCTGTGGGAACCATTGGAATTTGTTCATTCAACATTACTTAACACACTCTGGGAGGCTTTGAATATTATTTAGTATATGCAGTTATGAAGTTTAATATTTTTTTTCTTTTTTTTCCATAACTTGTTGAGTTATAAAGGCTCATAATTTTGAAAAGTTTTTTCTTGAAATTGCAGTTAACCTCTGTTCAGATGACTGAACATTACTCTGGTTGACCCAGAATGACCCGGCCTGGTTAGGCGAGCATACTCATAAGTTTAGAAACTCAGTGTCCAGTAGTGGCAGGTAAATACATAATATACACATTAATAAGACTGATTGTTTTATGAGTTTTCAATCAAATTTTATAATGTGATTAGTATTTCCTTTCACAAAGACACATCAGTGATCCTGAGAGGTATAAAAGCATATTGATTCCAGTGTTTGTGTTTTATAGGAACGATAAAGGAACAGTTATGGTTAAGTTGAGCGTTATTCAACTTTACAAGGAGTTTTTCCTTACTAGAACTTTGTCTGTCTTTCATTGTTAACTATCTCCAGCTGTCCAAAATAGTTTGTATGCATAAACTTTTTTTATACATACCATTGCTGTGATCTCTAATGAGATCAGTATATGTAGTGTGTGGAAACAACACATCAGCAAAAACTGTACAAAAAGATTTGGTAAGGCTGGACAGTTATCTAGTCACATGATGACAGTAAGTGAGGAAAATCTGCTCCAGTGGCTGCACAGTTGTACTAATAGCTTTTCTTAAAATTTTTTTGTTGAGGCTTGTATTCACAAGATAGTGTGGTCAAGCATCCCATGCCATTAATTACTAGTTCATGTACGTAAAGTAAAGGAATCCCATTCGTAATGCTTTAGATATTCCACTCTTTTTCCAATGTTTTTCAAATTGGTGAATATTTATAGAATTTTCCTATATTTGCTACAAATGTCAAGAAATTGAGTAACATCAAGACCTGCTTTTGGTATACGGTTGGTTATGATGAATTTGAAGTGCATGTTGTGACTTGGAATGCCTCCAGGATACATTATTTAAATTTTCCATTGTTTTATGCTTGAAGCACTGTAACCTTCCAATGTACTGCTGATATCTCAGTCCAGAATATAACTTAGGCTGAAGCAAACTTTTGTATTTATTGCATTGGCTTGTCAAAGGTCATGTGGAGAGGTAGAGCTTGACATCACATTAATAATTGGTCATTATTCACGTAGTCTGGCCAAACTCACACCATGTTCTTGATATATCTGCCTGAGAGCCACAGACTTTGCTCCTTGGTTGTCCATATCATAATGGATGTACTGTGGTTGTAAGTTGATACAATTCTTTGTATATGTTAAACAATCTTTTGTTGTGTTTAAAAACACATTATGGACAGTATGAAAAGTAATCTCAGTTTCACACATTTTTCATGGTAAACACTAAATGGTTCACCAAGAAGTCTTGGCTCTTAGTCACATGTGAGGAAGGCTAGCATGTGAAACCTGTGACATCAGTACCATGTGACACCCACTTGGTAGAAGCAGAAGCATCTTCAGGTTTTCTGTGACAGTTTTTGTTATGCTGTATTTTATAAGGTAATAGGAAGCTATAATAGCTTCTTTATCAATTCTCTTAATTCTTTCTATATATAGGAAATACAAGAGCATTTAGATGAATCTGTTATGGTCTGGGCTACATGTCAGACCCACAAATGATAGTGCGACTTCATCCAGTTTAGGACATCATGATTATTGGTAGATTATAAATTGCCAGCTGGATTTGCATTTTCTTACCTGATTGTCATTCAGGTGATGATGTGGCTATCTGATTCAGCATCCATTCCCAAAACACTGGATTGTATGCCACTCAGTTGTGTAAAAGATATCAGTAAGCTGTACGGTATAGATCTAACTGTAGAAAGGAATAAAACTTAAAGGACACTTCCAGACTCTCTCTAATTGGATGTGCACATGATTGAAATAGGTCCTGCTGGCACTCTCTTTAAAAGTTATTTGTCAAAAGTGTTTTGTTAAAATTTTATGTGATACATGCATTACTGAAAAAATCTTAAAAAAATTCTTATGTAGTATTACACAATGTTCTCCATGTAATTGTCTGTACAAGTGAGTGTTACACACATTATTTAGTACCATCTTCTTTTATGTTGCAGAGTCCAAAGGCAGTACTTCCTATTGGACTGTCTTGAATTTTCCTACTGTCTGAATTTTGCATTTTTATTAAGATGGAGTGAATTGCTGATACAGTACATAAAGGAGGCGAGCCTTTATTCATGACTCCCAAGCATATTTGGATAGACAACATCCAGCTTTCTAGTTTTGTAATGCTGTCAGGAAAAGGCCAAATAAACTAAAGTAATATTTCTGTAGTATTAATTACCTTCATTTTAATAAAGAATCGATTTGACACTGGTGAATGGATGTCTCAGTGTGGGTTTTTGGGAACACATATGCTGGATACAATATGCATCAAAATCTTTTAAAAAGTCACAAAATCCATTTTGGGGCCTTTGGTGTCCATTATTTATTCTATAGTTGTGTTGTATGGTGTTCAGTGCACACCAGCATTTTATATGCATTATCTGGCCCCTCCAAAAATGCCTTTAGTTCAGTTTGATCCCCCCTACCCTCGCACCTCATTCCAGTGATAAAGATTTATAGCAATAATTAAACTCTGATGTTTAGATTTACTGTGTGTTGCCTGTTATACAATACAATGGACATTAAAAGGACTTGGTAAGGCATATAAGGAAACAGACAAAAGATAGGAACATATTTATAATTACACACTAGAAGAAACTGGCAAATTAAGAGGGTAGGAGGAATAAATATCTTTTTGTTCAAGAAGAGTAGATTTTGCTGTGACTTGATACAAGTTTTCAAAAATTATAATGATTCACCATCATAAATAATGGAGCTCTCTGAAAAACAAGAGAATACATTTAAAAGGAGAAGAATAAAGCTAAAAAATGCAACACTGCAATGAGTAAAGGTTTCTTTGCAAGTATATGCATTAAACAAAAGAATAAATTACTTTCAAATATTATGAATACAAAGAATAGAAAAATCTTATATGAACTTCAGAAAAATATGTGCATTGGATATACACATTAATTTGCCTTCTAGTCTTTCCCTGTAACTTAACTATATTCTGGTAAGATCACTGTTGCCCTCCTCTGGACCTTCTCTTATTAGCTTTGTATACATTTCTTCTGGTGTGATGACCAAACTTGAGAAGCATGTTCTAGTTGTGGCCATTTGTAGAGTATGAACAATTTGCTAAATAGTTCCTTATCCTTTGCTATTCTCCTAATGTGGAATATAAGTGACAGGATTGGGACAACATTTACTTCCAAGTTCTTACACACACAATCCTGAAGTTTATTTCATGCTAGATAATAATTATTACTTGAAAAAACATTGGTAAATCCTGAACGGCACTCGGATTATTCTACATCTAACGGTTTTATCTTGAAGATTTAGGAATGCTGAGCACATACTTGTAATAGAATTATGCATGATGCCTGGTCATGCATACTTGATATGCATAAAGTATGTGATAGCTTGTTTATGTATACCCAGTAAAGCCGTTGGAAGAGTGGTGATTGGGAGGGTGCTGTCGTGCTCGGAGGATCTAACTAGGAAGAAGCACATGAAAGGTGCTATGGATACATCTGGGCACATGGAAAGTAACTAAATGCAGTGAGGGATTTTTACCCAAGTAAGGTAGGTGTTGACAGGAAGATGAGTGGCTCCTGGTGAAGGGTGGTCTGCATCATGGATGTGTGAAATTACTGCATTACCATGGCTGTCTAATATGTTTAATGATGCTATGTGTGGGGGATGTCAATGTGAGGTGAATGAGTTCCTGTATGCAAAAAATAGATTCTAAGGCAGACTCAAGAAACTCCAGAAGATGGTGACATTTTGTGGGAAAAAATGAAAAAGGAGGTATTTTAAAATACCCTAAATGTGAGCACAAGTAAGTTAATTGAGTGCAGCAAGGGGATGAGACTGGACAATTAAGTATGAGTTTAACCCAAGAGAACCTAAAAGTAGTGGAATTCTTTAAATACCTGGAAGTAGACATAGTAATGGATGGAACCTTGGAAGTTGAAGTAAGTCACAAGGTCAAAGAGGGTACTATATGTTTCTGGGTACTGTGTCCTGTATCACGGGACCAGACAATGATACGCTTCTTCTGTATCAGCTCTGTGGATTCCACTCATCTTTCACCCTGTTTATACACCGGTGATTCCCATTAACCTTGCACCTGTCCATTGGCTTATCTTCTGTATATGTTTTAGTACAGTATAGTATCACTCTGTTAACTATGTTTCATTAAAACAAATCAAGAAAATAATTACAAGTTCTTGTCATACATAGTAGATGATGAACTTTTTGTACTTGCTACAGCAGTACATATACTAAAATTGGAATGATACAGAGAAGAATGTCATCGTCTCTATTCTGTTCTGTTCTTCACTTTGTCAGGTACACATTTCCTGTGATGTGATTTTTTTTTCCTGTCATGTTTTGTCATCTCTTACTTAGCAGCCAGATTATTCAAACTGTTCTTGTTTGATTAACCAGAAAACTGAAAAAATATCAGTCATAAATCTTGTTCTTCCTTTTCAAGGTGGCTCTTCACTTTCAATCTAAAGGTCTTTAGATGTGACTGCCACTGCATAACACTATCTTGGCTCAGAATTATGTAATCAGCCCAACATATAAGAAATTTCATCTTCATTGTAATCAATGCTGAGGTTGCCTGTTTCCTGAAATTGTAAAATCCAGTCTAAGAATACTCGTTATTCACAGCACAGCGAACTTGAAGCAAATTTCCACCCGTTGGGTAACGTGGCCCAAATGGGTCTTTTCCTCTGGCACATGATCTTAACAAAACTTAATGCCAGGAAGGGTTACAGCATAGGGTCAAAACAACCAAAACACATTCATGACAAAGTGTGCCTGAACGTGAAAATTAAAACCGCCATAACATGAACGTGTTGGCATAACCATAACCTCATTCAATATCGCAAATCCCATGTAATGGTAATTACATACCCCATATAATGATCATTACAAAATCTGTTTCCCAAAAGCCGGAAGTGTTGCATGGTTGCCAAGATTATTTCTCTCTTAAGAATTCCAAATGTCTAGGGGATATATTCGCACTCGTGGATTACACCTTGCAAACATAGGGTGGCTCCTGTACACTCTTATTCAGTTTAAGTAAAAGGCTTTCATCTTAATAACCCTTGAGCTTTCATTTTCCTTTGTAACTCCTCCCTCCGCAGTGATGTTACTGCCTTCTCCCTATTCTTCAGGTATTATTTCAGCCTTGCTCTTCTGCGCTCGGTCAGCGTTCCTGCCACTAACGCTTGGACCCGTAGGCGTGGCACCTTCCCTGCTGCTGCTTCCCATAGATTTTGTGTCGACACCAGCCAACCGAGGCTTGGCCATTATGATACCAAACTTCCCTCGAACAGGGAAGCTTTGGAATGCTCTTCCATATTTTCTACAGTTTTCTCTTCCAAACAAACACAACCAGCAAGACATAGTACAGTGATATTTCCCTCGTTTTATTCATTTTACACAAACGAATGGAAAAAAAGAACTAGTTTTTATTCATTTTCGTAAGTTTTGTCATGTTAACAGACACTTAAAGAACTATAACTAACTTCAGTTTTCTTGTACACTATCTTTCAACCAAGAAGGGTTGTTTTTGCCCACACCGTCAGTTAATAGAAAAAAAAAAGCAAGACGGGGGACGGGAGAGACTCGTCTAAACCTACACACGCAATCAGTTCATTAGATTGTAACTTCCGGGTGGTTATGACATTTTGGTACATAGATGCCTTCATACGGAATTCCCTTCATTAATAGAATGTAGTCAAATCACTTACTACAAAGCTTGCTGGAAAACAGAACCCTGGACTTCCAAACAGGTTTTGATAAAGTTCGCGCTCTAGAGATGGTCTTGAAAGACGCTCACAACCATCATTCTTGAAATTCTATCAATTAATGTTGTTAATACAGGAAATAGTTGGCAATTGCAGTGCAAGTCAAAAATCCCTGCAACACTTCATGAAACGTCAGGGGAAATGATGTTTCTTGCAGAAAAAGGTTGAATTTTTACTTCAGTACAACATACGGGTGGAAAGCCTGTAAAACCTGGAAAGCTGTATATAATAAATATATATATTTTTTTACTTTCTACTGAATTCGTGACGGCGTTAACGATGACAGAAATGTTTTATAAATAATTATGGGTGTTTCACTCATGTCATTCGTGCATGGAGAAGTTATATGAGATCTTGCAGTTTGAACAAACTAAAACAAGAGATAAGTTCAACGTAATTGATGGCTCTTCGAAACGTCTCATTAAAAAAACCTAATCCGAGAACCAATATCTCGGACTGCACCTTAAAAACTCTCCACTGCGCATGCGGAGCTAAGAGACGCAAAAAAAGTCACATTTCAAAAGCACATTGAAAGATTATTTTATTATTATCATTATTGTTAATATTATTATAAATCTTTATATAAATTTAGTAATATAAAAAAGTTAAGATAATTATATTCTTTAAAGTTTCATTTAGATACATATTTTCCAGACTGCACTCATTGTGTATGAGTGAATGACAAATGGAGAAGTGTCCGTGCAAAGGGTCTTGAAAGATTATATTTGGTAATTACAAGTTCACAGTTGTCCAGTTATGATGCATGAAAATAAGGGACGAACACTGGTGTACGCTTGGCTGTGATTTTACTGATTAGTGATTCGCATTAAATCAGAAGAACCTAAATGAACTGAAAGTCCACCTGCAACGATGGATCACAGTCTGAAACCGAGTGCGTGTTACCTGTAGTGTGACTAAGCGTATTAGAAGAAACTGAATCTCGACTATTTAAGCGTATTAGAAGAAACTGAATCTTTGCCTTGCAGCACTACTGATTGTGGAAGCATATTTTTTCTCATAACCTCAGCCAAGCTTATTTGCCTGTGTTATATGTCGGTGAGTAAATAAGGTAAAATTGCTTCTTATTGTTCAAACTGTGGTGAGAAGTCTTGTTTTAGTTCAACATCGAAACTAGCTTTGGGAAATGGTAACTTAACGGAACTTGATTAGTATAATCTGTTGTGATTATAGAAACATTTGTAGGGCAGGATTTGGAGCATTACACAGTATACCATTTTACTGAAAGAAAAGTTTTCAGAGTGGACTTTCGTGTTTTGTTTGAAATAGTGATTAAAGTGATACCAGTTGAGTAGATATCGAGTTTGTTTTTACCTGTAATTGCTACCACTTTTTTCAAAATCTCTCAGCTAGAGAAGCTGGGACAAATGACATACTAAAGTGATCTGCAGGTGTCTTTGCTAATAATCTTGTGGAGAAATGATGTTCCTCCACTGTCGCTGATTTGGATTCTGTAGAGCATTATTTTGTCTTGCAAATAGATCTACCAAAGTAAATTACTTTGTCTGGTGTACCTCACATAATGCTATAGATTATGCTCCTGTTCAGACCACTTCTAGTGAGTGACAGTTCACAGATAGATGCTTCCTCTGTATCTGCTGAGTAACTTCACAGATAGATGCTTCCTCTTTGTCCATATAGTATATTTACGGTGATCTTAAACTAAATGTTTACCTTATTATGATATGTAAGCGATATTGGGGGGTGGTTATATGAAAAATGTCTGGTAAATTAATGTTAAAGTAGGTGAAACATTTAGAAATCAATAGAACCTGTATCAACCTTATCAAACTTCATCCCGAAACTGAAATTTATTAAAATTTTTATTTGTTAGTCTTACATTATTGAGACATCATAGGATTGCAGAGTTGTGCCAGTTGCCAAAAATAGATATGATATTGTGCCTGTTAGCTTTGCCACCCACCCTTCCCACAAACTGATTTTATGTATTTACAGCATCACATTAAATTAATACTGGAATATTTGTACAGGTACACCTCTGATTTTCTGGCACTCTTGGTTCCAAAGCCTTACCTGATTAACCATTTTGCTGAACCAACCATGGTCACGTAATAATAGTTCATCAACACTCCTTTAACCCACTAATTATACATCTCCCATGTGTCTGAAGTATACCATGGAGTGCTAGAAATTTAGATTAAACAAATATTAAATGTTTGAACACCCTAAGATGGTAAGTCTGTCCTTAGATTGCTTGAATCCTTTGGGGTTTTCTTTATCTTCTGTCGTCAGTGTTTTCGTAGGTGTGCATCGCCAGAATAATGCAGTTTTGTCTGCATTATACACCTGTTCAGGACTGAGGTGCTTGTCAGCTACGAGTTTCACAAATTTGTCCAATACTCGACAGCTCCTTCGTGTTTTACAGACTGCTTTTCTCCGTACACTTTCTTCATGGAAATTCCATGATGCGGCTTTAATTTTTGAAGCCATTTTTCACTATAGACATGCTCATGTTGTAATTTAGGTTCTTTATGGAACAACCTAGCCTGGTCCATTATCATGCTACCTGACAAGTCCACTCCATCTCTCCGATGCTGTCGAAACCATTCCATCATCACTTGATAGTGCTCAGTACTCTTACCATCTTTCATAGTTTTTCTTATCGTTATTTGCTTCTTGGAATCGCTGTCTGCATAGAATTTCAATATTTTCTCCCTTTTCTTCTTTATATCATAAACACTTGATGAACCAATGCTGTAGATGTCACTTGGCTTATGCACCGAAACACCACAGTCCATTTTTTTTCAACAGTTCTACTTTATCTTGGATCAATATGGACTGATGTTTACGTTTGATGCCACGACTGACACTCTTATATGTCTTAGAAGCCATAGCTAGGGTTAGATTTAAGCAAAAGAAGCTAAGAATCTCACAGAATTATGGTATCACCACCAAAAAGTGCGTGTAAAGAATGTAAATAAGTGTGCCCTACACACAACGCCATGTGTGGCTGCCCAGTAAACTAGTCTGGTGGCCATGGTAATTTCAAGTTCCCTTACGTAATTTTGTCCGAATTAAAGGAGGTGCTGAACCATCAGTTGCCAGAAATTTGGTGGTGTACCTTATCAAAGATGATATGCTATTTTTGTCAGCCATTCTTTCCACATACCCACACCATTTCAAGGTATTATGTTTCACCTACTGCACAACTTTATAGTTCATTCCTTTTACTTTCCCTCTCATACCAAATCTCTCATACACCACCTCATTACTTTCTTCATTCAGTCTAGCATACCACATTCTCCTATCAAATCACTTTTTCATAGCATGAGTCATCCCATGTCCATGTTTCATTGCATGGGTCAAGATAGGGAGGATAATGCTGTCCCTTAATCCTTTCTTCACTTCCATACTTACACCTCTATCCTTCGTTTTTCTGCTAAGGGACCCAATCACTCATCTACCATGTACTGCTTTCTCTGTTATCTCTCCTTGTATATTGCCAAACTCTCCCAAGATATCTCCCAAATACTTGAATATTGTCATCCCTCCCAGTCTTTATCCTCCCATATCTGTAACACAGTTTGGTACACTTTCTTCTCACTCAAAAAGGCTTTGCAAAAACTATACTTTCACTGTTTCCTTTCAAACACCATTACTGTACTGTTAAACCTATTTATCTTCAGTTGTCTACACTTAAACATAGTGAAACACACAATCTTATGCAACTCTTTCATTCTCAGCAAACAACATAGGATCATCCATGATTAGACTTGTCATTTGCCATCATACCTCACCACCACACTTCCTCTGTACATCCCATTTCCCTAGTTTTGTTTTCTAATCTCTCTTATTGCGCTGTCCATATATATGTTAAAAAGCCATGGTGATATCACACTGCCCTGCTTCACACCCACATTTATACCTAACTCTTACACATATTTCATATGTTGAAGGCTCCAGTCATGGACAAAAGTTCACATCAAGACTGGGCCTTAATTGCTTAATTTGCTCCTCTAGAGAAGGCACTGTTTAATATGCTCTTATTGTTCTACCTTTTCAGTTGACATGGCTGGGACTGAATCATACATACCTTTGTTCATGCCATGTCGTCATTATAAAAGATATTTTTTGCATCCATTGTGAAAATGAAGAATGTATAGAATATGCACCTTATATGTTTTATTTGATGAGATATTAACACCTTATCGTCATAAGGGTCATCTTTGATTTGATGAGAGGTAAATGTTAGATTGCAATATAATTTTAATACAGCTTATTTCTTAAGCAGCATGATCATCAGAAATTACAGCTGAATGCTGCAGTTGAATAATTTACAGAGTGCAACTGAATGGATTTCCTAGGTTTTTTAATGGTATTTTCAAAGAATCATAGATGATAGTTTCTTATTTACAACTTTAAACTTGTAAAGAATTCCAGATCATTATCATGTAAAAATGCTGTTAATTTGAAATACGACCTCTCCTTAACATTATGATGGGTATCTAAACAGGATTCTGAAGGTGAAGCTTTGCTCTCATTAGTAAATGTGTTGTGTATACCACTCATGCACACCATAACCCTGCATGGATTCCTGTCTTCTTTTCATTACTTTTAAGAAGTTATAGGAAATTTTCTGTGTACTTCACTTGCATGTTTATCTTCAGCAGCGAGAAGAAACAGGAGACAGTGCCCCAGGGACTCCCAGTAAGCGTGCTGAACCTAGAGAATCATCTCCTCAAGTCCAAACAAGCCCAGTTCATCATCCACTGATTTCACAAACTGCAGTATCACAACAACAACAGGAATCGCAGACACAGAAGCAGCATCCAGTGACTCAACAGCAAACACAAGCACCACAGGAACAGCAGTGTCAGCAGCCACCACAACAAGAATCACAGCAGCAGAAGCAACAGCAACAGCAGCAAGCTATAGTAAACTCAACAGCAGTGTGTGCACCACAGCAGTCCACTCCATCACAGTCAGCACCACAGCAGCCACAGGTAAATGACTAATCAGTAGTGCTTTATGTTTTGCACATATAATTTCCATTGAATTTTCTTAATCTGACTGCACATAAGTACACATGCATGGCATTCCTGTCCAGTAAAGGTAGCTGGACCTTAACACAGTATTCCCACCCACCGTAAAGAAAAAATCTACCCTTCCCAACAGCTGTCTTTTGTGGACTTGGACTTGCCAATCACAGCCCTTGATTAAAAAAAAATATCCTTCATAGCAGTTGTATTTTGTAGACTTGCCAGTTACTGACTATAAAAACAAATGAAGTACTATTTATGTTGCTTTCCTCTATTATTGTTGCATGGTTTGTGGCCTGAGCATAGACTGACAGCCAGAGAGGGCCTGTCCACAAGTCCTGTAGATTTGAATGAGCAATTAAGGCTTTTATTCATTAATGAAATAAAGATGGGGCTTTCATTTGTTTCAGACCATAACAGAAGATTGATTATCATTTGCTTTGTAATGATTACCATGCATGCTCATTGGATTGAACAGACTCTACCTTCTAACTGAAAATATTTTTAAGGCGAAGCATTATCAGCCACTCTTCAGATGAAAATATTGTGGTAATGTTAATATTGAGAAGCTTCATGAACAGAATCCAGAATCTCATTTAACCTCAGCATATGACTTTCAAGAACTAAGTCGACCACTTAGACAATGGAATTTCCTTGATAAAGTTGAAGACAATGGAATTTCTTTGATAAAGTTGATTAATAACATATTAATGATAAAGTTGATTCATACCTTATTAATGATAAAGTTAATTCATGTCTTAGTAATGGGAAATTGACAGAATTTTTTATTTGAAAAGTTCACTAATGTATTCTTAAGTGAAACATTTAGATCAGAAGCCCAACAATTTTATGCTTGTTATGAAAACTTGAGGATGAAGAGGTAGAAATATTGCAAGTTGCTCTTAGAGGGAAATGATGCTCCACAAATAATATTTTGACCTATAGTCATGAATATTGCTGGGCTTCCAAGATAAGGTAGTTTGCATCATCATGAAAATGTATTTTGTTCTAGAATAATTTTGTGTGCGGAATGAAGTAATACAGTTGCGTTGTAGATAACAAAACCAAATTATTAGAGTCCAAGACAATGTTTTTTACTAGATCAGATCCTCAGCTTATGGAGTGCCCAGGCTTTATGCTAAAGCTGTTTGGTCTTTTGGTGACAAAGGACACTTTCATGTAGTTAGGATTTATTACTGGAAAATGGTCACCACTGACATCATTGGCACATGAAAACTTTATTCGTTGTTAGTAATAAAGAAATTATCAGTTATTTACTGATAAGTTTGGACTTCTGAATTTATTTTATATGAAAGTTATTTTGTTTCTATTATTTTGTTTCTAAAGTTCTTAACCAGTTATGTAGCACTGACTCTATGAAGCTTAAAGCGTGCCTATTTCTAAGCTTCCTGTAACTCAAGGGAGTAAAGTGGCTGCCATTTATTTTGAATAATCAGTGTTTGATTCTACTTATAAAATCATGGAAACTACACAAAACTAAGCAATTTCTATGGTTACATAAATTGAGAAATGAAGTTCAGTAGCTTGAAACCTGGGTATAGTGAATAAAGGTTTTGTAAGATTTAAAGTGAAGGAATAAGACTCTGGTATCTCCAAGCCTCAAGTACAGAGGGAGAGTTAAGAAAAGGAGGAATGGTTCAATAGACATTGAAAAGTTAGAAGCATTGGATTGCAATGTGAAGATCTAGGTGACATTCTAGTCAGCCTGCATTTGTAGGTTATAAGGTAGCAAGGAACAAACACAGCAGAATAAGAAATGAGAAACAAAGAAACTTGAATTTTGTGGCAAGTCAGGAGAAAATCCAAAATTTATCCATAGATTCATCAGGAGGAAACTGTCAGTTAAAGAGGCTTCTCTTTGCCATATTTCAGTGAAAAATCATGTTTGTGGAAATTATAAATGTTGCAGTGTGCGTGCGCACATACACACACATTACTCAAAGAAATTAGATGTACTTTACGTGAATATAAGATTAGCTCAGTTGCATTGTTTAGTAAACAGTGAACATGTTAGTATCATTGGTTTAACAGAAACATTTCTGAACATGAAAAACAGCAAATCTGATTAGCGAGTACAAGATACCAGATTATAGATGTAAGGGACAGAGACAGTTGAGAAGGTGAAACTGCACTGTGTGTAAAATCTTACCCAAATCCCAGTAAAATTCAGACCACAGCATCTGCTGCTTTTGAACACCTCTTTGTTCAAATTAGCACAGTTTCTAGAATTTACATGAATGTCATCTATAGATACCCTAGTCAGCCAGCAGATATTAACAGTTCATGTATGAGATTTTACATCAAGCAATGCTTGATAAAGACTCAATCATTCCTGGGGATTTTAGTCTTCCAGAAATCAACTGGCAAACTATCAACTTTTTTGAAGACAGCTCTCACTAACAAACTGTCACCGAGCTAGTGAGGGAAGCTAATACACTTGATTTAGTTCTTGCATCCCAAGAGTTCCTGGTAGCTAGTACCCGTGTTGGAGAACATCTAGGCACTTGTGACCATAACATGGTTAAGTTTGATGTAATTATCAAAAC
The DNA here is from genome assembly GCA_032273605.1 of Panulirus laevicauda. NCBI lineage: Eukaryota > Metazoa > Arthropoda > Malacostraca > Decapoda > Palinuridae > Panulirus > Panulirus laevicauda. The sequence continues at coordinate 9 of JAUTXX010508830.1, read as the reverse complement.
TATTTTTTA